>ML789552.1:398474-443787 GCA_009831015.1 Picea engelmannii
CTATGCCACAACTATGATCCACATCATTGATTCTAAGCCTTCCTGTTATGAGGAGGCATCTAATCAACTAGTATGGAGAGATTCCATGATGGAGGAGTATCAGTCCATCATGAAGAATGATGTGTGGGATATTTTTCTAAGACCTGAGGGGAAGTCTGTAGTGACTTCCAAGTGGATCTATAATATCAAACACACATCTTATGGGAGAATCGAGAAGCACAAAGAGAGATTTTTTGCTATAGGATTCTCTCAGGTGGAGGGAATAAATTACAAGGAGACATTTTCTCCTATTTCTTGATACACTTCTATCCATATGATTATTTCCCTTGCAACATCCATGGGTTGGAGACTACATCAGATGGATGTGAAGAAAACCTTTTTCAATGGAGATATTGAGGAAAAAGTATGCATCGAGAAGCTAGATGGTTTCATGATACATGAGAAGGAGTCTCATGTGTGCAGGTTGAAGAAGGCCCTATATGGACTCAAGAAAGCACCTCGAGCTTGGTATGCAAGGATTGATGGACACCTGATGAGTTTGGGCTTCAACAAAAGTGTTGTTGATTCCAATTTGTACTATAATACTATTAATGGTGTGTTCCTAATTTTGGTCCTCTACTTTGATGATTTATTCCTCACTGGTACAGAGATCCTTATTTTTGAATGCAAGTATGTGTTGGCCTTTGAGTTTGAGATGAAGGACCTTGGTATGATGCACTATTTATTTGGACTAGAGGTGTGGCAGATAACTAATGAGATCTTCCCATGTCCGGGGAAGTACAAAGTTTAGATATTGAAGAAGTTTGGGATGCTAAAATATAAGCCCATGGATACACCAATGGTGATGAATCTGAAGAAACTAAGTGTGTCTTCTTCTGATTTTGATTATATTGATCTGACCCTATACAGATAATTGATTGGATCATTGATGTATCTGGTTAACACCATACAAAATATTTTCTATGCAGTGAGTGAACTTAGCCAGTTTATGAGTCAATCGAGATAGACACACTGGATTGTTGTGAAGCATGTGTTGAGGTACCTGTGAGGCATAGTTGGACATGGTATGAGATATACTTCCAGTGTTGAAATGATATTGTAGGGTTATAGTGACTTTGATTGGGCAGGGAGTACAATGGACAAGAAGAGCATCTCTGGGTGTTACTTCACTTTGGAATCTACCATGGTTTCCTGGTGTAGAAGGAAACAAACTTATGTGTCTTTGAGCACCGTAGAAGAAAAGTACATTACATTGAGTGTGGTAGTCCATGAAGCAGTGTGGCTTCACAAGCTCCTTACAGATTTATTTGGACATATGCTGGATTCCACCGTTATTCATTGTGATAACCATAGTTGTGTGAAGCTCTCATAGAATCCAGTGTTTCATGAAAAATCAAAACACATTGAGATCAAGTACCATTACATATGAGAAATGGTGTAGACGATGGCAGTACTAGTGTAGTACCTTCGTACAGATGAGCAGGTTGCTGATGTTCTTACCAAACCCCTTATCAAGACAAAGTTAGAGTACTTCCACGGATGAGTGCCACGTCAAATGTTATTTAACTGGGGTTTCTTTTTGTGTCCCCAGTCCCTTATTTTAAATGTCGACCATGTGGGGGGTCCATAATCCATTATGAATAGTTGATCTATCAACCAAATCACGTGATTAACCCTACAGTAAACATGCACGTTCATTAATTTAAAACCATTAAACATATAATATATAAAAAAGATTTGACATAAACCTTAATTTATTAAAAAATTTAGATAAAATAAAATGAACTTAACACTAAATATTAGAATAAAATAATATTTTGTTATAATATTTCCATACTAAGCTATCCCTAAAGTTTTTATGAATTTTATTTTACAAAAATACTTAACTATGATAAAATCTAAAAAAATAAAATTTTGAGACCCTAAGAAAAATTTAGACCATGTTACAACATCTGGCTCCATGTGAGGATTGTGTTTCCTTGTGAGACACAAAATAATAGCATATCATGTGCCTTTATTGGGTTATGGATTCATTATTCTCGTTTGTAAGATAAATCTATAATTGAAGAAACTGAACCACTACTATGTTTTAGAGTTTAACATGTTTATGTAAAATTTTACCAGAGAAGGATACAAAGATTTCACTCATTCAAATTTAACCTAGAATTTTAGGGGTAATATAATTTTAAGTTTTGGATAAAAAGTCAAATTTATGACTAATGTTCATACTTTACAATTTTTAAGATTATTAGGTAATTATTTGGGTTAGAACAATGTCTTTGTGAGGAAACTAATTTGAGTAAGTAATAAGTTTTAAGATAATTCATTGGCAATCTTTCTCATCCTCATGGTGTTGCTACACTACCAAAAAATTCCCATAGCCTATGGTGTAGTCACCCTGACATCATAGGCCTTGCTTCACTGCTAGCGAGCGTCCATAACACTAGTGAAGATACTTACATTTCTCACTTGAATTTCCTTTCACCATCCCTTACAATTATTTTAATAATTTTAGGAGATGGGCGCAATCAACATGCTTTCCACATTTAAGTGATGATGTCTATTTATCAAGGATAAGTTAGAAATACATGAGTGATGAAATATACTCACAAACATTTTCATTTCCTCATTTTTTATTTTGTCTTTCCAAACCAAAAACCATTTTAATGGTGAGTCTTGAGTAAAACAACCAGTTACAAATTTGACACTAAAGTCTCTACCTAGAAGGAATTACCCTTTAAAAACCTTTTCAAGTTTCTTGAGAGAATAAACACATGTTCTCCTTTCTGGTTTGTAAATAACATGTCAAATCTAAACTAGCAGTTGAGACAACCTTTTCTATTTAGATTTTGTAATCCGAGAAATTAAGGGTTTATGTTTTAAGAAAGAAGAATTATTTAAATGAAATGATCCTTTAGAAGGATGACCAAAATATATAAGAAACAATTTTTTTGTATTTGTTTGTTTTGGTTATCTATAAAATAAAAGAAAAAGCAAGAAAACCAATTATATACAATGAATGAAAAATTGAATTTTAAAATTGAATAAAGTGTTTTAGGAATTTCCCATTCATAGGCAATTCCAAGAAATTTCCTTCTAGATTTTGAAGGGAGAACGAATTGTTTCCATCAACTGCAACAATCTTGTAGGGTCCTAACCACAAATGATCAAACTTTCCATGTTTTCCAATATATTCTCTTATGCTATCCCGTCTTAGTACCAAGTCACTAGGAATGAAATTTCTTTGTTTTGCTCTCCTGTAAAAAAAAATGCCTTCATCTTGTATTGATATTCTTGAAACTTGTCATTAACTTGCTCTCTGGTTTGTTGCACTTCAATTAACTGATTCATTCTTCTAGTGAATTCATTTGGTTCTTCCTCACTATCCTACAAAAATTTCATGAAAGACAATGAAAGTTTAATAGGAAGTACCACATCAATGCCATAAATTAATTTAAAATGAGACATACTTGTGGACCTTTTAGGACTGATTCTATTAGCCCACAGTGAAAATTTCAAATGAGAGTGCCAAGACTTTTTATTATCTGTTAACATTTTGTTAATGACTCCCATCAGAATTTTATTTGATGATTTAGCTAATCCATTACCTTGAGGGTAATAAGCAGTAGAATGACCAAGGATAATATTTTATTTTTGACAAAAAATATCATTGCAAGATATTTAAACACTTGAACACTGTCAGTTATAATTTTCCTAGGACATCGAAACCTGGAAAGAATATTTTCCTCAAGAAATTTGATCACCATTGCATCAATAACAAATCTAGTTGAAATTGCTTCCACCTGCTTGGAAAAATAATCTGTTGCAGTTAAAATCCACATGTGTTGCGCAATAGAATCATGATGAATCTAACCTATGGAGTATAAACCCCATTGTTATAAGGGATCTTCAAATTTTATTGGAACCAAAGGAATAGAAGGAATCCTTTGTTTTCCTACAAAAAGATGACATTCTTTGTAGGACCTTACCTTGGTATTTACTTAAGAAAATAATTTTGGCCAATAACAACCAACTCTCAAAATTTTATATGTTTTAGCTCTGCAAGTATGGTGTCCTCCACACATGCCTTTGTGAAAATCATCAATGATTCCTACAATCTCATCTTCAGCAACGCAATTTAGCAAAACTACCAAAGGGTCTTTCCAATAAATTTTTTCATTTATTATACAACACTTTTCCTGACTAAAATCAGATCGACATTCATGATTTTGCAAATAAAATACAATATCTTTGTACCAAGGAGACAAAGAGAACTTATCATGAATTTTTACCAAAGGATGTTGTAAATTTGTCTCCTCATACTGTTATGAGGAAAATCTCTCTATGGCTAGGGTAAACCACAACAGATGGAAATGACTGCAAAAATCAACTCTAATCTCAAGTATGATAGGTAAACAAATATGTTAGCAATACAAGATAAAAGGCCTACCTCGTCTAGACGTTCGATGAAGTCCACCATTGAGCACTTGAACCATATCAATATACCTACAACTAGTCCTCAACAACCAAGAAAAACAAGCATATGGTGATATTATATGATGTTAGAACATTAAATAGCACAATCCATTAATAAACATGACAAATACGCCCATGGATAATAATTCAAATATTTACAAGATATCAATTGGACGGGAAAATAGTATTTCTATTAATATGTGATCAACATAAGTGAAAATGTTACAGACTTTCGTGTCGGCATGGTTCGGAACTGAGAAACTAAGTTCCTTCCAACTGGGCCTCCAGCACTTCAATCCTCCACCAAAGGCAAGCTCATAAAAGAGAAACAATTAGGTTCTCAATCAATAAGGGAAGAGCTTGGGGGATGAACACTATGTTCAGACTTAAAGGACAGAGGGATGCAGACTCAATATGAAGTAAAGAATTTCTCCAGAGTAACTTTGCTCTCAAAGTTTAATTCTTTCTCCCTTTTCCATAGCTCAAAATTGACCCATTTATAGCCTTCAAATGGAACTGAAGGGCCGAGTCAGAACATTTCCAGTATATGGAAGGCCAAGGATCATAGATCTCCTGTCGTCACATGGAAACCCAAAATTAATTTTCATTTTTTGGCACAAATCCTGATGTACGTGGATTGTAGTGGTGCAACTTGCGTATACGCATGCTGTATAGTAGGCAAGATGCATACATGTGGAAAATTATGTATTTTTAGCTATGGGATTTTACAAACAAGGATGATAAGTTTGCATAGGGAAACGGAAAAAGGCCTTCTGTGTAAGATTGCATAGGGTGAGGAAAATATTTCTATAATAGATGCCCCCTAATGTGTGAGGTCAGAGGATTATTTGCGATGGCCAAAATACATTATAAACAACCCAAAAGTGGAGTGATGGGGAACCAACTGGAAAAACTAGTTTCTCATTACATTCTTCATTGACTTTGCATACATGGATTCCATTAGAATTACACTGCAGATCCATTTGAAAATATACCAAACAATTGTTTATGGCCATGAATAGGAAAATACAAATGCGGTTACATGCCAAAATATTTCATAGTCACGAACAAGGACCAGTAGAACCAGTCTCAAAATAAATATGAAGATATCTGTATACAATGGAGTACAATATGATCTCCCATGATCACTGAAGTCATATAGGTATCAAGGCACCGAGTACATTCTTAGAGGTTTGAATAAAGGAGTCGGTGTCGAACACCTGAAGAATACATTGATTAGGAGACATTGATGTATTCCCAACTGTCGATGGCGAGAGAACCTTCCACTGATGACTGCAAGCCTCAAGGTATTCATAAGACTCTAGGTCCCATTTCCAGAATAGATGACCTAAATTCGATGGAAGGAGACTCGCTGAAAGGAGAGAATTAAGGCATCTCTCATCAGTCAGCACGAGGTACAAAGCATGAGCTTCATGATTTGGAGGAAATCAGACGAAGAACATGTTCACAAACCAATGACCCTGTGTGTCTTTCGCATGTGCCAAGTGCAAGCGGTACATGAAAAAGACCCTCTAAATAGCAGCCAATGAGGAAATATGTTGACAAAGGCGAGGAAACAACCAATTAGGCTAATGGAATCCAAGACACTGCATGAATCCCAATGTGTGAATAGATGTCTTTCCATCGAACAAAAGGGAAACCACCCAGTCAACGACCAATGATGAAATGTTGACTGTTGGGTTCAAGGTCTCCTACCAATGATGAAAGTAGGACCAGGGTGCGTGATAGGACTACAATATTATGTGACTCTAAGACAAAATAAGGGTATGACCGACATGCAAATTCAAGAGTTCTGAGAAGTGGACGACACAGGTTGATAAACTTCCTTTGAAAAAGAGCATGAGACATATGGAAGACTCTGACAACATAGAATCAATGATGAAACCTTGAGATGCAGGGGGCATCAATGACATTCTCTATAGGCACTAGAAGAGTAACCAGTCGGTAGAGAAGACTCTGTAATGATCTCAACTTCCTAAGGCCATGCTAATCCCAAAATTATGATGATGAATGGACTCAATAACTTTGTGCTCTATTCAAAGGAGACACACATGCTACCAATATAAGATAATACTCCCTTCCAACCCGTCTTTTTTTTTTTTTCATAGACAAATGAATTCTATGATACAAAGGAGGAAACGAGTGTCACAAGTAAGAAAAACTAGTTCCAGCAGTGGAACATACCTATGCTCAATGCAAGGGGATGCATGCGGGAGATGGACGCTCGAGGGAATGTTCCCTCCTAGGTATAGGGTTTCAAATTTTGAAGGATATAAATGAGGGTCTTCTTGGTTGAGGATGCAAAAACTATTGAGGAAGAAGGTTTATAACACAAAGCGAGAACCGACTAAAGGCTCAATACTGCAAGCAAGGGCATGAGATGCAATCACAAATTGACGCCAAAAAATGTCATTTTTTGTGACGTTTAGTCTACTTGGTGTGAAGAAGGAATAAACTTGTGCCAAATAGACGTCATTTCAAATCCAATATACGAGTGTGAAAGAGACAAGTTCACTTGACAATATTTTCACTTTTTTAAGACGAGTTGGAAAAGATCTTAAATTAAACTCGGTTGGGAGTCCGCTAGGTATAAGGAAGCATGTTTATGAGTGAGAAATGAAGCTTAGCATAAATTCATGTACTAGCTATAAGGGACTCACGTTCCTAAGGAAAAAATCTCTACATGGGCACCAAATGAGGCATGGGATCTAACTAGGGAACCCATGTTTGGTAAGTCTCTTCCACTCGATCGCGACACTACTTATAGCAGATGGAAGGTTCTATGTCACAACAAATGGGTTTGTACCTAAGGCATAAAAGTGACAGTTATAGGACAATGCAAAAAAGCATGGTGGAATGGATACCTATCCTATATGTTGGGTAGTGAAAATACCTGTCCGTGGTGACGAGTGACCAACATAACGACGAAATCTGCAAGAATCCCTAGTGAAAACTACAAAAACCAACTCAATCCACCTCTGTATTAGTCTGTTAGGAAAAAAAGAACTCAAAACTATATAAAGTGGGTAAAAACTGTTATAAATAGTAACAAAACAAAAAATTACTATGTCATTTTGACTTTTTACCCAAATAGTGAAAATTGGAACAAATTACCTCTGAGATTCAACTGGTTATTACGGGAGCGTCAGGCGACAAAATCAGAAACTGTATGGACTAGGTAACTCCTGTTCCTCTCCTCTTCCTTTCTAGTGGATAAATTTTTTAAATTAGGTTTCAAATTTTGAGTAAATTAGGGCGCCAATTGGGACCTAGAGTGGGTTCCAGGTTTCTCCAGAGTAACTTTGTCTCTATCTTATGTAGTTTCTTCTCGAGCGGGTTCTGGGTTTGGAACCTAGAGTCAAGATTCTTCCGAGAGGACCTCACGATCCATCCATGGAATAGTGGACCGAGGTAATGAGACGACAGAGGGGAAGTAGGGTGCCCACACCCTACAATGAGGGTTTCTTATATTGATGGTAGCGACAGGTCATTGCTCTGGACGACTATCCCTATGCAAGGATCAACTTCAGAGGAGACCCCTCCATGACAATCCCACTAGGGACCGCCTACGGGGACATATGCATGTCAAATGTTTTTAAATATTTCATTTATTTTTATTTTTGTACAGTGAAACAAAAATATTTTGTATGATGTTTAAGTACTAACTAGACACTTGTGTAACATAGACGTGGGTTCGCGATAGTCGAATAGGATTCCTCGACATCATCGTAGGAACCTGGAATATGAGGCGGAGAGAGGAGAAGTTGAGAGACTCCTTCAAAATGTGCAGGGAAACCTATCTCGTTTGACTCATAGGACTCCCATGGTTCAGGTAGAGGATCTGTCGGAAGCCATGCAACGACAAGTGGTTGGTGTGCCCAGAGCTTGGGTGTGACTCTTTCAGTGTCTCACAAATGCTGTAGTTTGTTACCATGAAACACATTCGGTGCCACATGTGTAGATGTCATAGATATTGTAGTATTGGTTGTATATGTGTATTGAGGGTGTTAGCCCCAATTTTGTACTATAAACACCATATTTTTTGAAATATATATAAAATAGGGTTCTTCGGATTTACTTATATTTACAATGTGTACATTGATGAGATGGTTTTCTTTGCTTTAGTTATGTGAAAAATTCCAATCTAAAACAGAATTAGCATAAGCATCGGATACATGATTAGAACTCTTAGGAATGTGATGATAAGTGATAAAATCAAAATGTCGTTCTAAAATACTTACCCGTAGGAATCGTCAGAGTAAAGTAGGATCACGCACGTGGTAACTTTTGTTCAACTGACATACTACTAACTGGGAATCCATGCGAACCTCTAAAGAGAGAATACCGTGTGAGACAGAATGCGCAAAAGTTCTATAACAATGATATATTCGACCACATTGTTCATGGATGGCCCTAGGCATATGCCACCTGAAGACACCAGTAGACCCTCAGGTGAGTAAACCACCAAAGAGGTAGAAGCCAAGTTTTGTGTATGATGACTGGCTCCGTCTGTGAATCCTAGGTAGAACAAAGACTTCGTTGACATCTGCCAACCAAGGGAAAAATCGATAAGCAAGCTGAAGATGAAAAGAAAGGGAAAAAATATATAC
Source organism: Picea engelmannii (assembly GCA_009831015.1). NCBI lineage: Eukaryota > Viridiplantae > Streptophyta > Pinopsida > Pinales > Pinaceae > Picea > Picea engelmannii. The sequence goes on from ML789552.1 coordinate 407,582, forward strand.
ACTAAATTACATTAGTATACAAAGAGTTCCACCTAAGCTTAGGGATCAAAGAGTAATATATTTTCAAGTAGAGCCCATTCCTAGGCTTGACCAACATATTCCCTTCATAATATTCTAACTCATAGGCTCATTTTTCTAAGACCCATCGCACGATATAGGGACCGTGCCACATGGGTTTAAACTTGCGTGCCCCCAGTGGTTCTTTGGATTGATCATACAAGAGGACCAAATCACCCTCAGCGTACAACCGAGGACAGAAAAACTTATCGTACTAGACCTTGACACATATTTTGTTCACCTCGATAGCCATAGAGGTGTCTCGATGTTGCTTGTCAAGACTCTCTAGGTGTACAAGGCATCACTCGAGATCGAAAGTGTCAGGTAGGAGCGTGACTGCCAAGTTAAGAGAAGGGATTTCACATTCAATAGGTAATATTGACTCCACACCATGTATTAACTAGAAAGGGGAAAAACCAGTGTTAGTATTAACTGAGGTTTGGTATGCCCAGAGTGCGGGATATAGCATAATGTGCCAGTCAGACTTACTCTGGCTAACAATTTTTTGCAAAATGGCCTTGAGAGGCTTGTTGATGGCCTCTCCTTGTCCATTTTCCTAGGGGTAATAAGGAGAATAATTACCATGTCTAAACCCCATCTTAGCGGCTATTTCTTCCATCATTTCATTCTGAAAGTGACTTCCATGATCATTGACAATCTCACTTGGGATACCGAACCGGGTGATAATTTGATTGAATACAAAGAATATGATAGTATTCCCGTTGAATTTAACTGTAGGCATGGACTTGACCCACTTATTAAAGTAGTCGATGACCATGATAATGTGTTGATTCCCCCCAACTAGAGTTGGGTTGCAATCCACGAAGTCCACCCCACACTTGGTGAAGGGACCAACGGTAATGACTGGATGAAGAGGGGATCGATGCGAGTGCATTTTCCGAGTGAACACCTTGCAGGGGTGACACTTATTAACCACTTCAATACATTCCTTAAAGATATATGGCCAGAAATAACCAGCTCACAAATTTTTTTGGGTTGTTGCAAGCCCGAATAGTTGACCACCACAAGCCTCACTGTGGAAATCGTTTAGGATTGACTTGGCTTCCTTGTGAGTTAAAAAATGATGAAATATATTTTCTATTCCTCAATGATACAAAGTGTCACCGATGATAGTATAATTCTTATCTTGGTACCTTACACGTTGTCGGTCATCTCGCGAGAGATGATGAGGGAACTTCAAATTTTGAAGATAGAGAATAATGTCTCCATACCAGGGGTTGAACGACGAGACAAGAAAAATGTGTTCACCCACAAATGAATCAATATGGATAAAATCCTCATCTAATCGTGGAAATTCATATATTAACTCCGTGAATACTAGCAATTTCTTGGATTTCACCAAAGCGGAATCGAGACCAAATTCTTGTAAAATGAAATCCATTTATTATACTTCCCCCCTATAATACACCTGGTAAGGACGTATTTAAATGGATTGACATCAACAACCAAAGTAGTCTTTCAAAGAAATATATAATGATGTAAACTTTGGACTGCGTGAATAATAGCCAAAGCTAGCTTTTTAATGTGAGAATAATTAATCTTAGGATTGACTACGTTTCGACTAAGATAGTAGATGACGTGCTCACGGAGCTCATCATCCTCCTGAACCAAAACCATACCAATCGTCTCCTCAGATGTGACGACATAAATCAAGTGATCCCTACTGTAGTAAGGATACTTCAACAAAGGCGCCAATACTAAGGCTTTCTTCAAAGCATCGAAGGACTCCTGGGCTCACTCATCCCAGATAAAAGGGGTGTCATTATTCAAAAGTAGCATGAAACCCTTAGTGATATTAGCATAATTCACTATAAATCGATGTAGAAAGTTAGCTTTCCCCTGTAAACCTTGAATTTGTATAATAGTGCATGGGTGTTGGCCCTTGGTTATGGAAGCAAGTGAAGATCAAGGAAGAAAAGGGAGAATGCAAACTACGTGGAAGACACAGTGATTGTTATTGGATCAAAGTGAACAAAAGAGAAGAAAAGATGGAGTGAATCCTGAGAAAGGAAGTCGTTGGACGAGGAGATCAGGGATGAAAAAATAGCAAGGAAGAAGGATCATGGACAGGTCAACAAGCAAAAAAATCCATCGTTGGATGCTTTGGAGCACCACGCGAGAAGAAAGGAAAGACAGGTTGGCGAAGCCCTGAAAATATGGGTCAAGTTGACCTAGGGTTTTAGACATCTAGGGTTTTGGTATCTAGGGTTTTGGACACCTAGGTTTCAGCCTAAGGCTGTTAGTGAATGATTGTAATGTATAAATAAAGGTCAAGAGGACCTGGGTTGGGTTGGTATCAAGATAGGTTATCATTGTTGGTAGTGATCGATCTGATTGTTATTGTGAGAGACTATTATATTGAGAGAGAGAAGTGCTAAGAGTGAGATCCTTCTGGTATTGTAATGTATTCAGTTGGCTGTGAAGATCAACCTTGCAACTGGGTGTGTAGGGAGGGAAGAGAAAGAGAGGAGAAGAGAGAATATCTGCTAGCTAAAAGCGTAGATAAGAACTATATGCTTTACATTAATATATTATAGCACAGTTCTGTGGATGTAGCCCTAGAGAGAGGGTGAACCACGTATATTTTGTGTTGTGTGTGATTGGTACTTTGTGTCTATCATTGATATACTATGATTTCATTAATAATTTAGATCTGATAAGTAGATGTGTAGAATATATCTAAATTGATAAGTGATATATGAATGCTATGTTGTTCTTGTGTTAGATCCACTTGATATTCCCCTTGGTTGTATACATCTCTGTCCCGCAACCCCCTCATAACTGCTTCGGGTGAGACTGCATATGCTTCGTAGGTTTTTTCGAAAGGGCCAGTAGTTAGGGCTTGTTGGTGCGCTCTTGGAGCTGAACCCTGGGTCTTCCCCTGTGCCAACAAATGGTTCTGTTGCCGGGACGGGTATATTTTTGAGGGAATGTCAAGGTAGTTTTCATTGAAGACAGATATTCAGAAGTGGATAGATGACCAAGAGAAGGAATTCGCTGAAGCCTAGAATAAGAACCCTAATATTAGCACTGAGGATTGGCTAGAAAGATATATCTTCATCGATATACATGAGAAATTCTTTGGAGGGATCCATCAGGAGCTATATGAGTGGCTAGCTATATTAGCAGATACCCAGTTCGAGATCCGATCTAGACCTCCTGTGGTTTGGATGTTGGAGTTGATCAAGAAGGTTAAGAGATTTGATAATGTCGTATCACGAGCAACAGATCACTAGTTTGATAGTACCATTGGAGGGTACATCACAGAGTTCGCTGTTGACAGAGTAGAATCATACAACCAAGCCGAGAGTTATTTTTTTAAGGAAACTAGAGGGATTTTTTTGCATTTTCTGAAGCCGAGAATCAAGATGCTATTGCATGAGAAGAACATCTTGAAGACACAATATATTGGTCGGATAAAGAAAGGCTAATGTTCAAAAATTTGAACAATGACAACGACACAAAAGCTGGACATACGCGCAGTGGGAGAGTATTCAGAGTTGCTCATCTTGTGAACCTATTTAAGAAGAACTATGGGGAGGAAGGTTTCTATAGTGGAGAAGAAGAAGAAATGAAAGACAAAGAACATTCAGAACCCGCTAGGGAAGATGAAGGAAAAGATGAAGAGATTCATCGAGGAGAACCTGAAACCTCAAAAACTGTACAAACCATCAAAGTAAGTACTGTTATCCCTCCTATTGATTCAGTAGTATTAAGAAACCAGAGTAATCCCAGTCACCAGAGCATCTAGAGAACTGTCAATAGTAAGTCCACCACATATTCAGTCAGGAACCCTGGGAACATCTATGGCAGATGAGATGAGACTCCCTATCTTTAGGGGAGATGGATCTGAAGATTTTGATCATCATTGGTTTCTATGTGAAGCTATATGGAACATTAAGAATGTCACAGATGAAGCTGTCAAAAGAACTTAGTTCAGTACAAATCTCAGAGATTGTGCACTGAGTTGGTACATGAAACTTGTTCAAGGACTTGCACAACCTAAGCCATTGAATCAGATCAAGAACATGATAATTGCATAATTCAAGAAACCTAAGTTAGAATCCCGATGTATCACAGAGCTGAAAGAGATCAAGAAAAAGTTGGTTGAACCTGTTTGGGAGTTCGATCAAAGATTCAAGACCTTAACATGCCGATTGATTTTTCAGATCCCAGATGAGAAGAACAAGGAATATTTCATTGCTGCCCTTCTACCACACATCAGAGTTCCCCTGATGCAACATGAGATTGATTTGTAGGTTGAGGTGTTGGAGATCGCCATGAAGCTAGAATCAACCCCTATGGGAGAATCCAACTCAGGTATGAGCCAAATCTTGAGTTAGCTAACTAGTTTGTCTCTATAGGTCGAAGATATGAATAAAGACAAGGGAAAAGATAAAAGAGAATACATCTGGTGTGTCAGATGCAGATCAGAAGGCCATGATAAGGAACACTGCCCTGTATTCAATGAATACTTGGATTTTGGAGCTCTGAGCCCCTTGAAGCAAGTCACCTTACCTTGGTACAAGGTATGCAAAAACAAACATCATACTGGTGAGTGTTATTATATGCAAAAGTATGTTCAGACACCTAAATTTTTTTATTGTACATTCTCTAAGTCTATAGGACATGATGATAGGGATTGTAGGGCTTATGATCTCATGCATTAAAGGTCAAGAGACATAGATAATATTCAAGGTGAAGTACAACAAGAAGGAAACACTACGCAGTATAACTCTCCTGGTAGAGGAAACTTCAATCCTCATGGTAGATTGAAAGGAAGAGGATGAGGAGGAGGAATGGGTCGAGGCCAAGGACAGATCATCTGTTATAACTGTGCACAACCAGGACACCTTGCAAGGGATTGTCAGAACCCTTATACCACTTGCAGCTACTGCAACTCATTTGACCATGTTATAGAAGATTGTCATGTGCTGCTAGCTAAGCTTCAAGAAAGACGAGGACCTCAGTAGAACCTGCAAGTGCAATTGATCTATGATGAACCTCATTGAGAAGACCCTAGATTCATTGTTATAATAAGAGGAGGCGTTGTCACAGGAGATGGCAGAATAACCCAGGGGAAGATTACATAAGACTCATGGATCAGGAAAGCTACAAAGAAGACACAAATGTTTGATGCAAGGAAAGAGAGACAGATGTTTGAGGAAGCCAGGAAAGAATTCAGAGGAAACCAAGGCTCTGCATCAAAGACAAGAACATAAGTGAGAGAATATAGAATGCCTCTAGCATTTGATCAGTCTGCTTTGCCAAAATAAGGAAAATAGGTAAGCAAGCTCATGGAATTTTTATACATTTGTATTAAGTTGGTTCAGGATGAAAGCGCTATAAAATAATTACAAAATTTAATCAGACAATATGAGATAGGAAATATAGTTCCCTTACTACATAGGGAAGTACACCAAATATGTAAGAAGAGAAGGACAAATAAGGAATTACATTTGAATGCTTAAATATGAGAGTATGAGATAGACTATGTAGTCGTCGACTTAGGGTCAGAGGTCAATGTCATGACGAAGCAAACCTGGGCACTGATGGGAAAACCAAAGTTTATCTATTCCCCTATCAGGCTTAGGATGGCTAACCAGCAAGATCTCAACCCATTTGGATGACTGGAGCATGTCCCTGTGGACACTGATGGAGTAAGAACATTTGCCAATTTTGAGGTAATTGAAATAGTTGATGACAGTTTCCCTTACCCTGCACTGTTAGGAATTGATTGGGCCTTAAATAACTCTACTGTTGTTGACTTAAATAAAACACGTATGAATTTTGAAGGAGATGGCCTTAGGTTCATTGTACCTTTAGATCTAGATGAAGGTCAGCGGTACACTAAACCTATCAGAGAAGAAGACCACACATATGCACTAGAAAACATATATAAACTAACAGCCAGACAACATGATTACATTAATCCTACAGTTGATGGGAATCTAAGTTGGTGAAGTTACAAAGCGTGCTCATCAGACTCAGAAGAAGCACTGGAGAACTGGAAAAACTAGATGTATGAAGTATCTACAAGGAGATGTGCTAGATTAACCAGAGAAGTTCGTTGGATCGACACAACAGTAAGTAACTTACCCACATTTGATGGTCTGAATTCATTATAAGCCTTCCTATCAGACTTTGAAGCAAGTGTACCAACACAACAGAGGTTGTTGGCAATGGATGAGGCCTTGAAAGACACACCATCAAGATGGTGAGGGTCACACAAAAGTAATATTACAGACTGGGTACAATGTCATACACTGATGACAACGCGATTCTCAACACAAGTAGAAGGCTACGAAGTTCGCTACACAGGTCAAAGCTGTCCAAAGGACCATGTGCGAATATGTGAGGAATCCTGGAGAAAAATTCTTCAAGAAAAATGGGTACACAGATTCATCAACATGCTGGACACGACACCTATCAACTGGTTCCTTCAAGCAGAATTGCGCCTCATCGCTACAGATTGGAAAGGTATGACTCAAAATTTTGTAACCACCTTCTTATTTGAAAGTCAATATCCTTCAGTAGATCAAGCACTGCAGGTTGTGAGACAAAAATTATTCGAGGAGGTATCTAGCCTTTCCTTAGAACAGGAAGAGGATGAATGGACTGTGCCTCTCCATAAACTGCAAGGTTGTTACAACATCAATGCCGATGAAAACGATGATTCGAGGAAGGTGAACATCGAATAAATAGAGGGCCAGAGAGATGTGGAAGGAACAGGAGTTGAGCTTCCATTCATTGGACAACCAATCAAAATCAAGAAAGTCAATATTGGAACAAAATAGACACCAAAGTTTGCAAACGTTGGAGATTATTGGGATGCTGCTACCATTGATAAAATTACAGAGTTACTGCATGAATATCAGGACTTATTTCCAACCAAGTTCATTGATATGAAGGGAATTAAAGGGCCTATGGGAGAGATGAGGATCCCTTTGAAGCCAGATGCTAGACCAATCAAACAGATACCTTACAGACTGAACCCTAAATATAAGGAGAAAGTGAAAATTGATCTTGATAGAATGCTGAAAGCATGAATTATAGAACTTGTCGAAGAGTCAGAGTGGATAATCCCTATGGTGGTGCAAGACAAGAAAACATGAGAAATCAAGATATGCGTAGACCTTAGGAAGATGCATGATGCTTGTTTGCATGACCCCTTCCCTACACCATTCACTGACGAAGTGTTAGATAATGTGGGAGGCTAGGAAGTATATTCTTTTACAGATGGATTTTCAAGATACCATCAGATCCGGATTGCCAAGGAAGACCGCCATAAGACTAGATTTGCAACAAAATGGGGATCCTACCAATATACAGTGATGCCATTCGGATTGAAGAATTCCCCAACCATCGTTTCCATGGTGGTGGTCGAAGCATTCAAGGAATTTCTTCATAAATGTTTAGAAGCATACTTTGATGATTGGACTATTTTTAGATTACTGAAAAATCACATTGAATGTCTAAGGCTAATGTTGGATAAATGCAGGCAGTGTCAAATTGATTTGAACCTGAAGAAATGAATTTTCTTTTCACCATTTGGCATGATGTTAGGTCATATTTTATGCAAGCAAGGATTGTTGGTAGATCCATACAAGATTTCCATTATAGTTGATCTACCCCTTCCTACGTCAGTCAAACAGATGCGCACTGTGTTGGGACACACAGGCTACTACAGAATGTTCATTAAGGGATATGCTCAGATTACAGTGCCCATGGAGAAGTTGTTGAAGAAGGATTGTCAGTTTAGTTGGACAGAAGAATGCCAACAGAGCTTCGACACACTGAAACAAAAGATGGTTATTGCGCCCATTCTGCTTTTCCCAGATTGGACCAAGGAGTTTCATGTGCATGTCGATGCATCATCCATTTCATTGGGAGTTGTGTTAGAACAACTAGGAACATAATACATTGACCACCCATAAGCCTTTTCTAGAAGGAAGATATCTACAACTGAGATTAATTATACCACTACTGAAAGAGAGGGATTAGCCATGGTGTATGCACTGTAGAAATTTTTCCACTATTTGTTGGGAGGACACTTTAAAATGTTTACTGATCACTCCATGTTGAAGTACCTAGTCAACAAGCTAGTGTTGGGGGGAAGGATATGCATATGGCTTTTGCTATTTCAAGAATATGATTTTGAGATCATAGTAAAGCCAGGGAGAATGAACAAAGGTCCTGATCACTTATCAAGGTTGGAACATGGAGAAGAGCCAACTAGTTTAGAGGATGCACTGCCGGATGCACAAATAATAGCCATTAGAAAGATCGATGACCACTTCACAGAGATAGTCCAGTTCCTATCAACATGAATGGAACCTAGTGAGTACACAATTCCTCAGAAGAAACAACTAGTGGTGCGCACTGCAGATTTCTCACTTATTGTCAGACATCTATACAAGATGGGACCTGATGAGATATTGAGAAGGTGTGTTATGGAGGTAGAACAACCACTGATCCTTTTGAAAGCTCATGAAGGCATTGTAGGAGGACATTATGTAGGGAAAGAAACTACGCAAAAGGTTCTTAGAGCTGGCCTTTGGTGGCCTACTTTACATAGAGATGCTAAAGACTATTCTAGAGCCTGCGATGTATGCCAGAGGGTTGGGAAACCATCCAGAAGAGATGAAATGCCATTAGCACAGTAGCTAACCCTACAAGAATTTGAGAAATGGGCCATTGACTTTGTTGGACCTATAAATACACCAGGAAAGCATACAGGAACAAGTTACATAATTACAACAACAAAATACTTGACTAGATGGGCTAAAGCAAGAGAAATCAAGGACTGTAGTGAAACTACAACTGGACGCTTTATATTTGATGACATCATAACTAGGTTTGGATGCCCAAAGATCCTTATGAGTGATCAAGGAACACATTTCATCAATAAGACAATTGAAGCCTTGACTGAAGAATTTACAATCCACCATTAGAAGAGCACACTGTACCATCCACAAGCAAATGGGACAATTGAAGCATTCAACAATATCTTGGAAACAACACTAATAAAGATTTGTTGTGTGAAAAGAGATGATTGGGATTTAAGAGTACCAACAGTATTATGGGCCTATAGAACTACTTGCAAGAAGCTAACAATGCAGACCCCCTTCAAGTTGGTATATGGTGTTGAAGTTGTTGTTCCAATGGAATATCTGGTATCAAGCCTAAGAATTTCTACCTTTATAGATATGGATGACCCCGATAATGTTCAAGAGAGGCTTGCACAGTTGGTTGAATTGGAAGAAGACAAATTCATTGCAGGATTCCATCAATAGGTTCAGAAGGAAAGAGAGAAGGCCTATCGTGATAGGCACATAAAAAAGAAGGCATTCAAACAACGTGATCTAGTGTTGGTATATGACAACAAGTTCATAAAACATACTGGGAAGTTCAGAACACATTGGCTAGGTCCATACGAGATCACTTACATTACAGAGGGAGGAGTTGTGCAATTGAAGATTCTGAATGGAGAATGGAAGGACGATTTAGTGAATGGGAGACAACTGAAGTTGTACTATGAAAACCAGCTGCCTCACAGCTCTCAGTGGAAGCATGAAGAAAATGGTATAGGTACCAAGTGCAATTGAAACTGGGTACCAGACACAGAAAATATAGTCTGCACAAGGGATGTAGAGGAGGCAAAGAGAATAACATAGAGGTTGCACTGTGCAACTTGGAGTCAAAGTAAAATAGGGAGCTCAGATCTGAAGTGCCTTAGGATGCACATGTGAGTGTTAGGGGCATGTTGGACCTTGGTTATGGAAGCAAGTAAAGATCAAGGAAGAAAAGGGAGAATGCAAACTGCGTGGAAGACACAGTGACTATTATTGGGTTGAAGTGAAAACAAGAGAAGAAAAGATGGAGCGAAGCCTGAGAAACAAAGTTATTGGACAAGGAGATCGAGGATGACAGAAAAGAAAGGAAGAAGGATCATGGACAGGTCAACAAGAAGAAAAATCCATCGTTGGATGCTTTGGAACACTGTGCGAGAAGAAAGGAAAGACCAAATAGTGAAGACCTAAAAATATGGGTCGAGTTGACCTAGGGTTTTAGACACCGAAGGTTTTGGTATCTAGGGTTTTGGACACCTAGGTTTCAGCCTAAGGCTGTCATTGAGTGATTGAAATGTATAAATAAAGGTCAAGAGGACCTGGGTTGGGTTGGTATCAAGATAGGTTATCATTGTTGCTAGTGATCAATCTGATTGTTATTGTGAGAGAATATTATATTGAGAGAGAGAAGTGCTAAGAGTGAGAGCCTTCTAGTATTGTAAGATCTTCAGTTGGGTGCAAATATCAACCCTGCATTTGGGTGCACAGGGAGGGAAGAGAAAGAGAGGAGAATGGAGAATATCTGCTAGCCAAGAGCACAGATAAGAACTGTATTCTTTACATTAATATATTATAGCACAGTTTTGTGGACATATCCCTAGAGAGAGGGTGAACAATGCATATTTTGTGTTGTGTGTGATTGGCACTTTGTGTCTATCATTGATATATCGTGATTTCATTACTGCTTTAGATATGATAAGTAAATGTGAATAATATATCTAAGTTTATAAGTGATATATGAATGTTGTGTTTTTCTTGTGCTAGATCCAATTGATATTCCCCTTGGTTGTAGACATCTTTGTCCTACAACTCCCTCATAACTGCTTCGGGTGAGACTGCATCTGCTTCACAGGTGTTGCCGAAAAGGGACAATAGTTAGGGATTGTTGGTGTGCTCTTGGAGTTGAACCGTGGGTCTACCCCTATGCCAACAATGGGGAAGGAAATCAAATTATTGCCTCAACCTTTAACGGATCTACCATGATCCTAGTCTTGGAAACTAGAAATCCCAAAAGATGACCAGAACTAATGCAAAATATGCACTTATGAGGGTTCAATCGGATTCTATAGTAACGACATGTTTCAAAAACAAGCTGAAGGTGCATAGAGTGATACGCTATCTTACGAGAGTGACCAACAAGATCATCAAGGTAAGCTTCGACTATATGCTTGAGATCGTGAAAAGAAAATATCATAGCACGTTGGAAGGTTGCTCCAACGTTTTTAAGTCCGAAAGGCATTTTTCGGTATGCGAAAGTACCCCAAGGAAAAATAAATTTCGTCTTGTGTTGATCCTCAGGTTTAATCTAAATTTGGTTATACCCTAAAAATCTGTCCATAAAAGAAAACACTTCGCTTCCCACATGCTCGTCGAGAATCTGATCGATGAAAGGTGTCGGGAAGTTTTCTTTAGGATAGGCCTTGTTCAGGTCACGAATGTCCATACATACAAAGTTAGTTCTTTACTTCTTATTCACAGGAATGAGATTGGATACCCATTCAGTCAAGGGAACTGGGTAAATGAAGCCAACATTAAGTAGCTTCTCCACCTCCGCCTTAATAGCAGGGGCCTTCCGGGGATTGACAACTCTAAGACGTTGTCGAATAGGTTTAGCATCCGGATAAGTTCTAATCTCATGCTCGACAATACAAGGGTCGATTCCTGGAATATCTTCATATGACCAAGCAAATACATCTCAGAATTCCTTGAAGAGTTCGGTGTAGATCATGATTTCTTCTGGTGAACAATCCAAATTGATATGTACATTTTCAATATTGCCAGGGGTACGAGATATATTGATCATGATAGTAGGAGAAATACTCGCCATATTTCCCTGGACATAAAATTCATACATATCAAGTGGAACTATGGTGTGACTGATTATCTAACTCAAATTAGATCGAAAGTCATCTTGTTCGATTCTTTCAATCTCTAGGAGAAAATTAGAGCAGTGATGCATATCATCCCAAGGTCCATCGGAACCATTTAAGGATTCGATGATAGCTTCATCCAAAGTCAAAGTCCCATCGAGGAAGTCATATGAACAAGACAACGAGGTGCCCCAAACGAGCCTAATAATAAGAACCTCCTCGTCTGTCGGTGAGGTAATAAGATCGGGATTGGTGGAAGAGTCAAGAACAACTTGATACACAATCTCCACTTTTGATAGTGGCATGTCCATTCCAACATGTGACTGAACTTCACAAGATGAAGTCGGGGAAGGTAGGGTCCATAGATCACTAAAATAGGAAGTGCGGAAAGGAATGGACCTCTCTATCGAAACGGGCCTACTAGACATGGCGTAAACGTGGTGAATCAATGCCATGAATTCGAAAGTACCCATGAGGGAATAATACATTCCAACACCGAAATTCTCAGTTTTCGGCTGAGAATTGTCAATCAAAGGGATCGAAGGTCCAACAAATGCATTAGGACTACCATACACAAAGGATAACTAGTCGATCGTCATGATCTTCCCTTCATGAGGAAAAAAAAGAGTATGAAAGACGAACGATATGACGAGGACCATATCAGAGGTCCAATTTCCTCTTAGTAACAAGTTATAATCAAGAGGCACATCAACTACCTCGACCTCCACCTCAACCGTCTTCCCACCTAACTGGACCGAAATGGAAAGAAGAATACCATAAGGGTGGAAGGAATGACTGTCAAAAGTAGTCAACATGTTTGATGACTTGGAAAGAGTCAGAGAACTGAGATATTTCCAAAAGATTAGGGACGTCACACAAGTGGCAACGCCTTCATCAATAATCACACTTTTTATGGTATAATTTGAGTACCCCATGTGGATTTGGAAAGCCACATGGTAAGGCAAGAAAGGATTCACATTTGTGATGTCAAACTTGATAACTTTTGAGCAATTAGGTTCTAGATCTCATAAAGCAGATAGTAAGGCATTCCTCTGTGAATGACACGTCTGGATTACCTCCAAACCGACATCGCACAAGGGGTTTGACCCGGGTCCTAAAAAATAGAGTAGTTTTGGGTGGCTCTAGTGTTTGGATTGTGGGTAGAGTGCTTGAGTACTCCTTTATAAATACGAGGCAGTGGCTTTGGTTTCGCAATCTGTAAATTTGTCTCCACAGAAGAAGGAGGAGATTCTAAACCAGGTATATCCTATGAAGAACTATAATATCAAGATCTAGTGGCTACATTAACTTTTGCATCAACCATATTGATACACAAATGGTCGTTGTCTTGCAATGATGGGTTTTGACTCCCACCAACCGCATTTTCAACATTTGAGGAACTTGAGGCCATGTGCTAGTTACGTGTAAAAGGATTCGTCATCACGATAGGCAGTAGAGATAATAAACTCACAAATTCTTCAAGTTTGGGGCATAAATGAGTAAGGTGATCGTCTGTACAAATATTACAGGGAAATTTCACCTTACGTCTTTCTCTCTTTCCCTCTCCAACATTATTATTCATCTTCTCATTATTACCATTGTCCTTGGGTTTATTATTATTTTTCCCACCCTTACGATTATTACTTCCTTTCTTCTTATTCCTGCCTGGTTGTTGGTTACCATTTGGGCCAACCGACGATTGCACATAATGTACATCCATCGATTGAGTGGGATTGGAAGACATAGACGAAGATGGCCCTCCTGCAGACTGGTTTAGAGACAACTCTTTTAAATGGCTTGTCACTGATTCTACGGATTTTACATTGGCGGAGCTTACAATGCCATCGACATGAGGTATGGGATTTTGTTTAGGGTCATAATTTTACCGCGGTGCATCCGAAAGAATGTGGTATAACTACCCTGACTGAGCATATATAAGATCTAATTATTGGGCTTTGTAGATCCCTTCTTCCTCAGTGGTAACCCAGATGTAGCAACATCTTTTGAGATAGGAGGTTTCAAAGACTTAAGAAACCATTCTAAAATAAAATTCGGGGGTATGGAGGTCTTAATCAACCTCTTCCATCTAAGCCACTCCTGGATATGATCCAAGATATGATTGGATGTGTCCTAGCATAAAGTCGACAGATGTTCTAAGCCATCATCATAACAAACCGACAATTGGAAGTGGTTAAGGAAGACCAACACCATATGACTAAAGGTCCCATATGCCCCCTTAGGTATCTTGATATACCATTTCACCGTGACCCCAATGAGGGTGTGTTGAAATAATCTCAACCGAATATAATCATTATTAAGGGAATTCGAGGAGCACCATAGGTAAAATGTAGTAACGTGATCACCAGGATCCTCTCTATTCTTACCTTCAAACTTTTGAATGTCCAAAGGAATTTTGGTGGGGACGGGGGATCATGTAGGATCATTCATCAACTTAGAAAATTTTGGAAAATTAAGTGTGGCCAGAAAAGGGAGATGGGTTTGCGACATCTGGCCCCAAGCTCCCTGGAAATATTGTGTTTGAGGAACTACAACCCATCCAGGGTTATGGTAAGCACCATGGCCCTGTCCTGGATTATAATACCCTCCTCTGGGATGATTCATAAAAGGTTGGTTGGGCATCATTCTAGTAGGAATGTTATGATGGGGGTTATAAAAATTCCCCCCAGCCAGATTGGATCCGGGTTGGGGGTTTCCCAAAGCATGAAACTGACTTCCTCCAGAGGATAGAGGTGGATTCATCATGTCAAATGTGTTGGTCGGAATCAACACTGAGGAGGTATGGGTATAGGATAGAACTTGAGTAGAAGCTTATCTACCAGGTTGGTTGTTCCACCCAAAATCAAGAGGATTAGACCCGGGGTTAAAATATGGAATGCCTCCCATATTAGGATTCGTTTGAAAGATTTGAGAACCAAAAAATGAAAATGGAGTATAAGGAGGTGTAGTACCCCCAAGCCCAATACTAACATTAGGGCCAACAACTAGGATGGCGTTCGAAAACTATGAAGTAAAGTTCGACATGCCATAGGAAAAAGGACTAGAGGGCATAGGGATGGATTGAACATTATAGCCCGGTGAGTGACCAAGAGACCCAAAAGGGTTCGAGGCAAGATATTGACCATTCATTATAGGTCAATCCATAGTAATGATAGGTGCCTCCGACACTACAACCATTGTGGTTGCAAGAGTTGAAGGGGTTCCATTAACTATAGTAGGTGTGGGAGTCAAAGGGATCCTAGTGTTATGAAGACTAGGTTTAGTACTCATCCTTGTAGAATCACAAGTTTGAACAATGGAGGTGTGTGTACCACATCTAATAACTCTATGCCTTTTATAAGGCAAAGACTAAAAATCTGGTGGCAACTGTAACAAGCGATAGGACCAATGGGGACACTGGTCTGACTCCACGATGAATTAAGACTCTAAAGACACAAAATAAATCCTAAGGACAACTAGTAATCAAAGAGCACACCAAAAATCAAACAACCAAAATGCACACAAACGGGGTAAAGTGGTTGAAAGTGGCCTCCCTCCCTAAAGAAGGTATGTCTCGCGCAATAGGGGCCTGGGACTCCCTGCTAAATATTAGAGGTAACAAAATCAGTTATAAGGGCCCTCGTGGGCTTAACAACCAGTCAGTCAGATCCCCCCGGAGAGGTAATCCTTGATAAAGGATGTTTGTTTTCCAACCCTTATCTAACCTAGGGTACCTGCAGAATAACCCCTACAAGTAGCCTATGTGGCACCTAAGTCAAGCAACTAATAAACCAATGTATAACCGATGCACATGCAAGCAATCGTAAGTTAGGTCCATCGTATGGGCAGGCTAGAAAAGCCTGAAACCTTGTAAGTATCACCTCTCACAGAGGTAAAGGCACTAGCAAGAACCCCAGATATGAATAGATCCCCAGAAATATCTTTGACGCTATGAAGGTATCAGGGGGATATCCCTTCAACCAACCTCGCGCGACCTCGTGATTAACTCCGCTGTGAGAGGAGCCTCTTGATATTACCAATTATACAATGCATTTCTCCACTCCCTTTTTGAGAAACATATGTTGATTTAATTTCCTTGGAGAAGTTTACTCACAAAATCCTATTCCAAGGCACTAAATCCTAAGCTAGTTTGTGCACCCTAGAAAATAAAATCGCGACTAATCATTTTTAAATTATAATGTTAATTTTAGTGGCCGTGATTACTCAAAAAGGTATGGTAGTGAAACTCATGATGTTATGACTCAACAAGAAAAGTAAATATGAATGCAATGCAAAGTCTTAACTTCAATTTTCAATGAATGATATGATTCTAAAAACAAATGCAATTTTCAATTTCAATTCTGCAATTCTGAAGTAAAAATGCAATCTTTCATTACATGCACTAAGCTAATGACCAAGACTCAAAAGATTCAAAAATGCCAAGCAATGCAAAATGCCTAATATTTTTGTATTTTCAATATAAGGAAAGTGAAAATGCATGGATTGAACAACAAATTGATATATAAAACTCTACTTTGTATAGAAACAAACAACTCAAGTAGGATACCAAGCAACAATACACCCAACCCAATGTACAATAAAATCAAAATGAAAAGGTGACGAGAAAGACTCCGCCCAAAAATTCAACCCAAGAAAGGTTTCCTGTCATCCCACAGGAACTTAACAGTCACTACAAAGACCCAAGAAGGCTCAACAACCCAACAACCACCAAACCCAACAAACAAGCAAAGAAGGTTGATGTACGCGACTGTTTAGGAAAACTGAGCATATGTACGTAGCTTGCAAAGGGACAACCCACATATATACATGATTGCCAAGCTAAAAACCACATATATGTTTTAAAAACAAGGCTAGGCAAGGGAGAAAGCTGAAAAACTCAGACCCAGAGTGAACAGAGGCTGTCAAGCAATGATACGACAAGAAATGCAATAGGAACGAGAGAAATCTAAGGAAAAAATTACTCCAAACCCTAAGAAAGAAGATTCAATCCCCAATATGTTCGCCAATTCTGTTACGAGTAAAATCTATCCATGTCTAGGGTAAACCACAACAGACGGAAATGACTGCAGAAATCAACTCTATTCTCAAGTATGTTATGTAAACAAATATTCTAGCAAGACAAGATAAAATGCCTACCTCGTCTAGACGTTTGATGAAGTCCACCATTGAGCACTTGACCCAAAGAAATATACCTAAAACTAGTCCTCAACAACCAAGCAAAGCAAGCATATGGTGATATTATATGATAGCACATTCAATAGCATAATCCAGTAACAAACATGACAAATACACCCATGGAATAATAATTCAAATATTTTCAAGATATCAATTGGACGGGAAAAGAGTTTTTCTATTAATATATGATCAACAAAAGTGAAAATGGTACAGACTTTTATGTTGGCATGGTTCATAACCAAGAAACTAAGTTCCTTCCAGTTGGGCCTCCACCACTTCAATCCTCCACCAAATGAAAGCTCATAAAAGATAAACAATGAGTTTCTCAATCAATAAGGGAAGAGCTTGGGGGATGAACACTATGTTCAGACTTAAAGGAAAAAGGGATGCAAACTCAATATGAAGTAAATAATTTCTCCAGAATAACTTTTCTCTCAAAATTGAATTCTTTCTCCCTTTTTCATAGCTAGGAATTGACCCATTTATAGCCTTCAAATGGAACTGAAGGGACGAGTCAGAACGTTTCCATTATATGGAAGGCCAAGGATCATAGATCTCTTGTCATGACATGGAAACCCAACATAAATTTTCATTTTTTGGCACAAATCCCGATGTACGCGAGTTGTAGTGGTGTAGCCTGCCTATATGCATGATCTATAGTAAGCAAGATGCGTACCTATGGAAAATTATGTATTTTTAGCTCTGGAATTTTACAAATAGGGATGATAAGTCTACATAGGGAAATGGAAAAAGGCCTTCTGTGTAATATTGCATAGGGCGAGGAAAATCTTGCTATAACACATACTCAGCTGAAGGATGTTCTATTATATCTGCAATCTAATTTATTCCAAGGACTTTGTAGTTTGATTAAGATAAAATACTTGCTAAACCTTGAACTTTAATCAATTTTGTTGGTTTTATCTCCAGATCATACTCTGTTATCCATCTCCCTCTTTTTTCCATCAGTATCAAGTTGATTTAGGATCTCTTTTACTATGTTATTTGATATATATGCAATTATTTTAGAATGAAGAACATAAAATCTAAAATACTTCAGAGCTTTCACCAAAGCATAAGCTTTTTTTTCCATTATGTTATACTTGAGTTCATAATCTCTTAAACTCTTGTTGAAAAATGAAATTGGTTGTTCTTATTTTTCCTCATTCCTTTGTCAAAGGATAATAACGATAATGTTATCAGATGCAAAGGATAAGATGAGAAACTCTTTAGAATAATATAGACTTGCTAGAACTGGTGCTTCTCCCGAATCTTTCTTGAATTGATCAAATGAATAGCTAGCTTTTAGGGACCACTTAACCTCATTATCCTTCTTAAGCATGTCAGTCGGATCCTTCACCACCTCAATAAAATTAGGGATAAATCTTGTTAAAAAGTTAATTTTTCCAAGAAAGGATTGAATCTCCTTCTTATTCCTTGGTAGGTTAATAATTTTTATTGCTTCAACACTTTGAGGATAAATCATGACTCCATCTTTTTAGACAATGTGACCAAGTGACTTTCCTTCCTGCATAGAAAAATAAGATTTTTTAGGATTCAATGATAAACCGTGTTTTTTTACATTTAATAAAAGTATGTCTAAGATGTTTTAAATGATCTCGATATAATTTATAAATTACAGTAAGATCATCTAAATAAATAACAACAAATTAGTCCCTTTCTTCCACAAATTCTATGTCCATTGTTCTATGAAATGTTTCTCTTGCATTCATTAGCCCAAAGGGAATTTTGTCATACATGAAGGTTCTCCATGGCATGGTAAATGTAGTCAACTCTCTATATTTTTCATGCACAACAATCTGGTTATAGCATGAAAAGCCATCAATCATAGAAATTCTATTAGCGCCCACTACTTTTTGCAAAACAAGATCCATTTTAGGTAGAGGATAATGGTATTTTAATGAAGATTTGTTGAGATTTCTAAAATCAACACAGAGCCTTATTTCACCATTCTTTTTTATAATAGTTACTAAATTAGCAACCCAAGAATAATATCTCAAAGGAACTATAATTTTGGCATCTAATAATTTTTTAAGTTCCTTTTCGATAACTACAAAGAGAATATGATTTACTTGTCTTAATTTTTGTCTGAATGGTTTAGACCCTACCTCCAATGGATTTCAGTGTTGAATTATGTTGGTATCATAAGTTTTCATATCTTCATAAGACCATGCAAACACTTCAATAAATTCATTGAATAAATCAACATACCTGACCTTCTGATCAATAGGAAGAAACTTTGATAGCTTGATGTTCTTTGGTTCACTTTCAATGCCAATATTACAATCTCCCACTTCTTCACTTTGAGGATGCATAATAGATTTCACAACAATGCCATCTTTATAAAAAAAAAAATTCCATAGGTACTAATCCTTTTAGAATTTGGTTGTTTTTTAAAATTGTCATTTTATGGTTTGAAATAATATCTTGTAATTTAGAGTCTGGATGACTATTTTGATTGATTTGTTCATTATCTTTATCACCCTCTTGGTCAATATGGGTTGCAAATAATTCATCAACCATTTCCATTTTTTATTTAATCCATTGATCATCTCCAAATACCTGCCAATGTTTGATATTCTTAGGAATTCAAGGTCTATACTTCATTTCCACTTCATATTTAAGATTATAAATATCAGGAGGTATGAAAGTACTTGATGTTACTGCTAAAGAATCAGCTTGTTGATTTGAAAGTCTTGGTATTGCATGAATATTGAATGTCAAAAATAAGTTCTCAATTAAGTCCCAATCATAATTCCTATAGGATCGCATCCTAGGGTGTTTAGCTTGATAAACTTTCCTTATTTGTTTCACAATTAATTCTGCATCCCCATAGACTTTAAGATTTTTCATTTTCATTTTCCTAGCAACTTCTAAACCTAATACTAAAACTTCATATTCACAAACATTATTGGTGGAATTTGTTTCAAATTCAAGTTTGAAATAAAATGGAAATTGCTTACCAAAAGGAGAAATTAGAAGTATACTTGCTCCATCACCTTCCTAAGAGGAGGCTCCATCAAAGTACATTTTCCACATTGCATCTTTAAGTTCATCATTTTTAATAAGAGGAGTGTTTACAATTTCTGTACAAACTTATGGTTCATTATTTACATATAGAATAAAATATCCCAACTCTTGGTCTTTTGAATAAACATGATAATTATTTGGATGATTTGGATCACTGACTATGTAAGCAAGCTTGGTTTCCCTATATAATCTTCTTGTTTCTCCACCAAATACTGGAATGGTGGCATAAGTCATATCCATTTGCAACGAACCTCCTAGTTTACTTTCCCAAGATCTAGACATACACATTCCATAGTTGACAAGCATTCCATAGTTGACATGCACATTTGCCACAACTATATCCATTAAAACAATTTTTACAGGTATTTGGGATAAGTGAACTACCATATATTTTATCATCCCTAAACATCTAACTTTCCTTCAATAAAAGGAATACAAGTCATGATATGGTCTTTTGATTTGTAAACCTAGTTTCTCCATAACTATTTTTTGCATTAAATTTTGATAATCCCTAGAGTATAGCATGCAATTGTGTAAAAGATGTTCATGAACTATTAAAGAGATATAAAATGGGGCTACTACTTCACCTCTTTCCTCAATATGTGGACCAAACATAACAATAGGTCTTTCATCTTGCAAATTTAATGTATTTGGTTGGCCTGTTGCAATAGAACAATCAATCATTTTCATCACTTGTTTTCTATAAAGAGGATTTTTTGCAATTTCTAGTAAAGGGATAGGAATTCTAATCTTATTCAATTCATTTTATAAGTTAAAATAACTAGTTCCCTTCTCTGTATATTTATGTTCTGGATCTGTTTTCTTTCCTTCCTTATAATCAGATTTTTGTTTTGTAGCTATGATTTCTTTCCCTTTATATTTATTTTGTGTTTTATTTGGATGACCTTGATTACTAAGTTTATTTGTATTTACATTCGTTCTTGGTCTAAGGTAATATTTTTTGTGCAATTCATCTTGTAAATCATCTGAGAAAACTCTATATTGAGATGATGATAAATCATTTGGACTATTGTTATCATCTTCATTAAAAACATAATTAAATCTTAGAGATTTCTCATAATCATCTCGGGTTACATACACATCAAAAATGTCACCTTCCATCATATTAATTTCCTCATCAATATCTTCAACTTAATCTCCTTCAAAGTTATCAACCATATTTTTATTCTTTATAGGTGCTTAAATTGGTTGATCTTTGTTTCTCCTTTCTCTCTATAAAACCCGGGGAGGATTAAAAGGCCTTCTAAATTGATTTTGATGTTTTTTAATAAGGTCTTATTCTCTCAATATCCATCCTAGCCAGTTTATTTTATAGATCTCTAATAATCCCAAACATTTCCTCAATTTTAACTTTTTGATTTTTGTTAGTACTAGATGCACCAACTTGTTCCTTCTATTTTCTTCTTTCTCTTTCTCCTAATTCATTTCTAACTCTAGCCTTTCCTAATGCAGTCATATTGGATTCAATCTCTATGACATCATCTTGCATGTCATTCAAGGTAGTAGATATTATTTCCCTAAGTAACAAGGAAAATTATGGATCAAAAGAGCTAGCAAAGGTAACCTTTGAAACTGTTTGTGATGGTTTGACATATGCTCGGATTTTATTATATAATTTATTAAATATTTTAATGAAATCTAGAACACACTCATTATGTTTCTTTTTTAAGCTCCCGAACTCAGTCAAAAAATAAAGATGACCCTTATTTTCACCCGACTTTCTAAGGAAAGCAGATTCTAAAGCATTCCAAGAATCAATAGAATTAGGAGGCAATCCCTTGAACCAAGTTCTCACCTCACCCTCAAATTTTTGAACGAATATTCTTATGTATACATCTTCATGTTCAAGACCTTGGTTATCTGAAAAATAATCAAATGATGATAAATGTTCAAGGGTTGTGATCTCATCCTCCCCATTAAATCTTGGTAATAGTTTCAAATAATTGTCTGGAAAATCATGGAGATTACCAGGGAGATTCAAAGGGGCATATCTAGAAACAAATTTATTGAAAACTCTTGGTGGGGGAGGTGGGGGTGGTTGTTGTTGTTTTTGTTGTGGTATTTTCCCTACCATAACTAAATGATCGATTAACAACTGTGAATTTTCAGGAGTGAGTGGATCAAAGAATACTTTAAATTATTCTTCTTCTAAAGGATGACTCAGAAGAGAAGTTTGAGTAACTTATAGATCTTCTTCCTCAGGGGATATGAAAGAAAATTTCAAGAAAGTATGATGAAAGGTTTCTAGGGGTTCTTTTGGAGAAATGGTGTGTGAATTCTCAATAGAGTATACTTGAGAAATCATAGTGAAATATTTAAGGGAAATTTCAATTTATTTCTCAAGAAATAATTCAATAGAGTGAGCTTTAGAAATAGTTCAAGGATATTTCAAAGAGGTGGGAATAGATTATTTAGGAGAAGATGGAAGAGAGGTTTTAGGAGGGCTTTCAAAAAAATATTTTAAATAATCTTTTAAAATAATAGGGTATTTTCCTTTGGATTTAGGCTTAGTATAAGAACAAGTTTTAGCAATATAGGGTATATAAGTATAAGTTATGGATCTTTGCCAATTATTCTTCTTAGAAAATAACCTTCCAGGATTTGCTATCGTGGTAGTCTTTTTGGGATTTGGGTTATCCCTAGTGTTTTTCTTGCCCGATGCCAGGATTAACAATGTGGAGTCATCAGGTGAAATATTTCATCCATCCTAACTCTTGTTCACCATCAAGGAATACATTTTCTTGTCCTTTTACTCGGGGAAATAAAATTTCTTTGATTCGATCCCCGACAACGATACCAAAAAAAATTGTTGTAACCATTGAAATATTTTTGTATAGGAGACCATGCCAATGTATCCATAAGATTAATTGATTTTTTTTAAGATGATATGCCCTAAAACAAGGTGTTTTTGTTGCTTGGTTGGGCCTGGATCATTAGTCTTTAAATATTTTAAAGATCAAGATTTGAAGGAAAAAATTTATATGTTTCAAACAATTGAAATTTTTAAGAAGATGAAAGAAGAAATAGAGAAAAACAAAACTGAACAGTGAAGTAATGTATCTTTGATAAATATTACTTAACTTTTAGATAGAATGGATAATAATCAAATATATATCTAAACCAGAATAATTTTTTTTTTTTTTTTTTTTTAAATAAAAAGGAGTAGTACCTGCTATATTAGATTAGCACAAAACTTTGGCAAAATATACAAAGTAATGGCTCCAGTCACCAAAAATGATGCCGGTATCCGGAAACCAGCATAAGTGGGAGGCAAATAGTAGTTATACAATAATACATAAATAAAAGAGACATCTGTCCTGCCCGGAGGAAACCAGGAAAGATGTTAATGGTCCAGATAAACCTAAAACAGTTACATAATAAAACTAAAAACCAAGAAATCATAAGAACCTAGGCACCCGGTGACGTGTCGCTTCCTCCATTTTGCCAAGTGGTCCCCGCCAGAATGGCAAAATCCTGCGCGCACAGGGGGCACTTCCGTTGAGCTGGAGCCCCAGAGAACGCATCGAAGAGTAGGTCCATACGTTGGCCCATGAGGAGGGCCCTATGTTCCAGGTCCGACATGTGGCCTCGGAGCTCGAACACCAAGTCCAGGTGCTCGTCACTGAGGAGATAACCATGCATTCCGCCACCCAAGCCACTAGGAGGAGCAATCTTCAGTTCCAATGCCTCACCAATGCCAACCGCGAGCTCCCTCTGCACCGCTTCTGTCTCTGCATTCACATTCTTCTTGGCGTCTGTTGCTTGCAAGTCGCCCGACCAGGGGATTTATTCTACAATGCAGCCAGGGAAGTCGTCTTCCCTAGCCGAGATGGATATGGTTCCCTCCCCGCTAGATGTCTCCATGGCGCGAGGCTTCTCAACGCACGGCGGGTCCCCAATTGACAGGTCCTCCTCCACGACGCAAATTGGAAACAGAATCGCGGTCTCGGCCTCCTTCTTGTCACTCTGCGTGAAAGCCATGTCTACCCTGCTACAACCAGCTCCCTGTTCTGATATAGTGTCGAGGAACGCCCTCCTCTCATCTCGAGCCTTCTTCCTGAGAATGGAAGACGCCAAAGCCAGAGCACGTTCAAGTCGCTCCTTCCGTCGCCTCTGCGCTCTATGTGTATCCAATGATGAGCCCCAGCGAGGCCTTCCTCACTTTCTATCCATTGTGCCCAAGCAAATTCCAATTGATTGCAGAGCTGAGCTAAAAGTCCAGGACGAGAGCGGTTGCAGGTGTGGAGCGCAGGCAAACCGACTCTGTCGTGGCACACAAAGAAACCACCAGCCCTGGAAATTCTTCTCAGAGTACAGAGAAAAGGTGGTAAACAACCAGAGCATAGCCACAGCAGGAGCCTTCCCTCTCTGCTCGGGCTCAAAAGAAAACTCATAACCAAACCGTAGAGACCTCTGTCCTTCCATATCCTCTATGAATCCAAGTGCGCAGGGGGTGTTAATGGTCGCGCAAGGGAGGATTCCCTCCGTCGCAAGGCCTCTGCTATGGTCGTCCACCATCGTAAATGTTGATGTGTGGGTGGCGGCCATCAACAATTAAACTAGAACTAAGTGCTAATCCTGGTGTCATCACTGCGGTGCCGCGTGTCACCCCATTCGGGGCAAACCAGAATAAAATTTAAACAGAAAAGAGTACTTTGTTTTTGTTCAAAAATGAATAATGAAATTTAAGAACAAGTCTTCTTAATACTCACAATATACTTGAAGAAAACTGTAACTTTTAAAGATACCTTTGTAGTCAATGATGGTAGATGTTGTACTAAATCATCACAATAATGGCAATAGACACATTCAAGAGGAGTTTAGAAGTATGAAAATAACATCAAGAAAATGAACACATAGTCTAAAACATGAAAGTTTGAATCTTCAAAACTTGCAAAATTATATTAAAACTCTGTAGTAATGCCTCCCCCAAATATCCTTTACATCAATTTATGATTCCCTTTTTACAATCCCCAAGAATTCATTTAATTCTCTGATTTTCCTGATGCTGAGCTTTCCTAAAAACCTGCAACATTTCCATATTTGTCTCTTTAACATTTTTCTTGACAAAGATTTCTTAGGAAAGACAACTGTTTGACACTGCTTCTTCCCAATAAATCTCAGTCAAGATCATGTTATTGATCAAAAATAACATTTCAATCATAACAGATAAGCATCATATTCTTTTTTTCATACATCGTTAAGAATTCTACTATAACTTGGTCTAATCTGATATTTATATAACAAGTAATCGTTTCTTATAATTAACAATTACTCCTTTAGTACTTGAGTAGATATGATGAGTGAATATCTCCTGATGTGTCATGAATGAAGATATATGGGTAATCAACTTAACATGATTATTAATCTGCGATGATTCTGTAATCTTAATTCTCTATAAGTGATATTATGATTTTCAGTATAACTAACTGGAGCTTCTCTAGATGACAGAGACTTCAAATGCTATAATATCAGTGAAATGATTGTGGTTCAAAGATGATAACTGATATTTAAGCTGCCAAATGTACTTTAATAATGATGACAAGTTGGTAAAGCTGGACTGGTTGCGCTCCTTATGTGTATAAACTCTAGCCTTTCCTATGCCTTCATTCCGTTGGTGTAACCATCATCGATATAGTGCTCATTATACTTTTGTTAGATGATGTTATAGAGGATACATGTCAGTCATATGCCGATTGTGGGGGGGGGGTTGGGTGTAGTTAGGCTAACTATAGGCCAGGGGGGGAATCCATGGATGAGTGGCACATCAAAATTTATTTAACTCATGTTGAGTTTTGTGGCCCCCCTCCATTATGTTAAATGTCGAGCATGCGAGGGTGGGGGGGGTCGCAATCCATTATGATCCGTAAATATATCAACCAAAGTGCATGATTAACCCTCCAGTAAACATGCACATTTATTAATTTAAAACCATTAAACATATAATGTATAAAAATGTTTGAAATAAACCTTTAATTTATTAAAATTTTAAAATAAAATAAACTAACTTAACACTAAATATTATAATAAAATAATATTTTACTATAATATTTTGAAACTAAGCTATCCATAAGGTTTTTATCAATTGTTTTTACAAAAATCCTAAACTATGATAAAATATAAAAATAAAATTTTGAGACCCTAATAAAAAATTAGACCAGGTTACAACACATCATATTAGGATGAGAGAGGGATATGAGTGGAATACAACCTTTAAACACATGATGGCTTGTATGAATGACTTGTCGTCACTTTTGGCTTGAAAAATGCACCTAGTACATTGATTAGACTCATGAATGAAGTCCTAAAATATTTTATTGGAAAATTTGTAATTGTATATCTAGAATATGATATTTTTGTCTACAACGGAACAAATGAATAACATTTAAGGTTTTTGAAGTTGGTATTGATAAAGTTGCAGCAAGAAAAACTTTTGATAAATTTGAAGAAGTGTTCCTTCATGAAGACATAGTTAGTCTATTTGGGATTTGTGATCTCTCAAGATGGGTTGAAGATGGATCCATAGAAGGTGAAAGCTATCAAGGAGTGGCATTCTCCAAGAAATATTTATGAGGTAAGAATTTTTCATGGATCAACAAGTTTCTACATAAAATTCATTAAAAATTTCAGTAGAATATGTGCTCCCATAGTTGAGACCATTAAGAAGAAGCATTAATAATTTAAGTGGACAACAAAAGATGAAAACATTTTCAATTTGTTGAAAGAAAATATCACTGAACAACCTATTTTATTTCTTTCTTACTTTCACAAAAGTTTTCAAGTCAAGTGTGATGCAAGTGGAATGGCCATTGGTGTTGTTCTAAACTAGGATGATAAGCCCATTGCTTATTTACTGGGAATTTAAATGATGCCAAACATAAACACTCAACCTATGATAAGGATTTTTGTGTAGTGATCCAAGATTTGAAGAAATTGAGGGATTATTTGGTGCCCAAAGAACTTATTTTTTATACTGACAATCATGCTTTGAAATTTATAACTAAGCAAGAGAAGTTGAATAAAAAACATGCCAAGTGGGTAGAGTTCATGCAAATTTTTATTTTGTTCTTAAACATATCAATGGGAGTGCTAACAAAGTTGCAGATGCTTTAAGTAGAAGGTGTTTGGTTTTGCAAGAATTCCAAGTGACTACTTTGGGGTTTGAACATCTCAAAGAAATGTACAAAGGAGACTCATATTTCAAGGAGGCCTATGGAGCATGCAAGAATCTAGTGATCAGAGATAGAAGTCCTTGGTTGGAGTATATGATCCAAGAAAGATTTATGTTCAAAAGGAGTCAATTGTGCATTCCAAAATTCTCAATGAGGGATAACTTGTTGAATGAGAAACATAGTGGGGGATTGGATGGTCACTTTAGACAAGAAAACACTTATTCTCAGTTAATTTCTTCTTATTATTGGCCAGATATGAGATACGATGTTAAGAAATTGGTGGAAAGATGAAAAATATGTTAGTATGCCAAAGGGAAGAAACATAACACAAGTTTATATCAACCATTTTCAATACCAAGTAGGCCATGGGATCCCATAAGAATGGATTTTTTGGGGGGTTTACCAAAGAATAAAAGAGGGAATGATTCAATATTTGTATGTTTTAAACCTGTGAAGTACAACAATGCATATATATTCTTAAGAAAAATATAAATTAATCAATGGCTCATTCACATAGTACACAGAGATTTATACCGGAAACCCTCAACCGGGAAAACCTTTCTTATTTCATTATATCGAATTTCACCATTCACCATAAAATATATACAATGTTTTTAGGTATTTTTTAAAAAGCACAACCCTAATCCCTTAATCAGATATTAATTTAGAAAACCGCTAAAAATAGCAAAAACCGCCCAAAAATAATTTCGGGGCGCTACCCTAAACACTGTGTGTAACCAGGGGGGGCATAACTGCCCCCCCCTGGGACCCCCCTAGGAAGCACTCAACGCACATGACACAAAGAGAACTACTACGAGGGATCGTTAGATGCAGTTGTTGAATTTGACACGCCCACACACACACATGCAAATAATATAACACATACCCAACATTCTCACACTTGTTGTTTTCTTTGCATCCAGGTGTCCACAGGATTATATATAGTCAACAATCCAGGGAAACAATTCCCATTGTTACTCTACACCAGGAGAACTTTTCTTTGCTAAAATACTTTGTCAATGAATCTGCAACATTCTTCAAAGTGTCAACCTTTTCCAGTAACACCTTCTTTTCCTCAACCATGTCTCTCACAAAGTGATACTGAACATCAATATGCTTTGTCTTTGAATGATAAGCTAGGTTCTTTGCCAGGAAGATTGCACTCTGACTATCACAATCTAATCTAACTGCTTGTTGTACCAACCCAATACCTGAACACAATCTATGTAACCATACTGCTTCCTTGCTTGCATGAGTGGTGTTGGCCCTTGACCAAGTTTTGCGGAACACTTGGTCATATTTGACCGTTTTTGGACATCGACACCCTGTCAAAGATGGAACACCAGGTGAAGCAGAGATCATAGGATCTCAACCCACTTTTGGGTCCCTTTTAGGGTTTTGGGTTAATGTAATGGGAAAGGGATGTTGGCCCATGGGTTTACCCATGTTTAGGCCTATGTTGTAAAGTATAAATAAGTAGCTAGGCAATGTAAGAGGAGCCAATGGCTTAGTGCTAGTAATTAGATCTGTGTGATCAAATGTAAATTCTCTCTACATGATTGTAAGAGTCTTGCAGAGCTGAGTGCAAGTGTTGTAAGTGCTGAGTGCATGGATTGTAAGAAGGCTCTATGTTAGATCTACTCGGGGAAGGAGGATCTAGCGAGGCACGCGCAGATATCCTGTCCTATGCGGAGTACAAGTTGAGCTTTGTGTTGTAATCAGATTGAAAAAAGATAATAAAGAAGAAGAAGACTTTGTGGACATAGCCCCAAGGTGGGGGTGAACCACGTAAACCTGTGTGTTGTTTCTTCCTTGTGTTTTCACTATTTTGCTAAGTGTTATGCCATGATTAGATAGATTTGCTTATGCTTTGTGATTCTCTAGATGTATATGAATAGTATATTTGATGTGTATGAGAATGATTAGTGTTAATCTACAGGATATAATATGTTTTGTTGTTGCTAAGCACTGAAATATCTTATATCTGGGAAAGTACTGCGATGTTTTGTCTTGTCTGCGAAGTACAATAAGGGTGAATAGTGATGAATGAACAATGTTAAGTGCTCTGTAAAGGATATAATGACAGATCTGTGTCCCAACTAAGGTTGCAAACACCTGATTCTTGCAACCACCCCTACCTCTACCTCGGGTGAGACTTCATCTGCTTCGCAGGTGTTCCCGAAAGGGTTGATAGTTAGGGCTTTGTTGGTGCTCTCTTGAGTGTTGAACCCTAAGTCTTCCCCTGTTCCAACAAATAGTTCTATTGATGGGACCTGAAACTGTGATCGCTGGGAACTGAGGAAGAAGAAACTTTCTGCAAAATAAATCTCTGTGTTTAGATCTGTTTCCCTAGTGCGCATAGTTTTACTCGACCCATGAAGCTTTGTGCCAGGAATAAGGTCAGATATGAAGAAATGAATATCAGATCCAAAGAAAAGAAGCGAGATCTGAACACTCTGTTCTCTAAGAAAAGTAAAAGTGGAAATTTCTGAAAGAAAGAAGTCAGATCTGCAAAAAAGAGGTAAGATCTGTAAGCTTTGTGCTCTAATAAAGGTAATAATAGTCTAAAGTTTTTAGATCTGAAAGCTTTGTGCTCTGTAGAAGTAAGATAAGTGAAATTTTTTGCTTCTAAAGCATGGATCTAGGTACATTTCATAGATTCCGTCCTAGCTTAAAACCTAGGTCATTAATAGATGAAAGAAAGTTTGATATGCATATATTTGATAATTATAATGATAGATATGTCATACCTATGCATAGAAAGAATGTATGGACTAACAAGTGGATGCAGGATCCTAGAAAGAGTTTTTTGCAGGCTAGCTACCATGATCTTGGTGTGCAGTACAGAAGAAGTTGGGGAACATTTAAACGAAAGAGAGGGTTAACCCTCTGTTACAATTACAGAAGACTGGGACATCTTTCTAAGGAATGCCCCGATGGAAGACCTAGTTGTCTCTGTTGCAAAGATTTGGACCATGAAGTGTTGGATTGCCCTAGAATGATTGCTAAGCTTGAAAGAATGAATTTGAATGAAGAAAAACCTAAGGCAGATCAGAAATAATAGAAACTCAGAAGGATTCAGAAAAGATATTGCTATAGATGAAAGACACCTTGAATGAGCACCGACATGTTAGGCTATCAGAGATCTTCAAAGAAAAGGAAAAAGTTGAAGCAAGAATATGGGACTTCGACATTGACTGTATTCTTGATGAAGAAACACAAGTGAACATTATGCCAAAAAGAACTTGGGAAGCCATAGGGAATCTTGCCTTGATCCCTTCCCTAGGAGGAACAAGTTTATTCAAAGGAAATCTAGTAGACCTATGTGGAAGGCTCGCCCAGATACCTATGATTGTCAATGGAACTTCGATAGATGAAGACTTTGAGTTCATTAAATTTATTGAAGACAACGCCCCATTTACCATGCTCATAGGAAAACCTTGGATTGATAGAGAACAAGCCAGACAAAAATAGGAAAAAGAAGTTTTGGAACAAAAGAAGCAAGAGTTAAAAGACTTTATGACCAGAAGGATTGCACACTTGATTGAAGAACATAAGAGTAGATCGCAGATATTTAATACTAGCAACTCCAATGTTGAGTCTAAGAGAACACTAGAGGACCCTCAGAAGATTGAGTTACCTATTTTTGATACAGAAGAAGTATTATCCAAGAACCCTAGGAAATAATTTCAATAACGCGAAGTAACTAAGACAACAGAAGATAAGAATCAGAATGGTAAATGCATTACTGCGACGAAGCTCACTGGGAAGAAGGCTATAAAGTTAAGAAACAAAAGGGATAATACTATAAGGTCACAAGAGGTTCTAGAGGATACTTCGCAGAAAGAAAAATTGCAGAATTGAAACTTCGCCAAGATATCAGAACAACGACATAGAGTACTTCACCTTGACGAAGCAATATAGTCGTTGGGGTTGATATATCCATTCGACTTCTATTCCGAATGAGCATAAAAGTAAATGTTCGTCATCCAACCATTGAAAAGCGCCATAACGGGTCAAACAAGAGTTAATGAAGGATCATACCCATTGCAAGCAGACTGTTGCTAAGTTTCCCTACTTAGTCCATCGCGCCATGCACCGAGAATACTTTTTGCTAAGTGAGAATTTGAGCACAAAACCTGAGATTAACTCACCCTGAGATCATTTCCCTATTCCCATACTATTCAGTGTAGTCTCTGAATTCCTTTCGCACCTGAGGTAGTTGACCCAAGCTTGTATGTCGAATGAGCTAAGCGTTGTTGAGAAAATAGTTGAAGAAGTTCTAATTGACTTAATGATTGAGAGAGTCATGTCGGAGCAAGGAGTGTCTACGGGTTTACAGGCATCGTCCTCAAGATCATTTCCAACTCCCCCCTCCATTACTCGAGCAGGACCATCCCGACTTCCTTCGGAAAGACGATCTAAGCTCGGAAATGACTTTGCCACTGTGAAGATGATCCCAAGTATCTTGCCTAAGTATATCCCACCACTAAGTGGCACAGTGAATCGAGACACTAAACCCAGAGAGTTCGATTATGTTGTGGTCACTGTGTACCTCCTGAAAGGAGTGCGTCTAGTTCATGATGACCAAGATAAGCTTGATGTGCTGAAATTTACTGATTTTAACCTTGGAGATCGCAAGGTTTACAGTATGCTAGCCCCGCACAAGTACTTAACTATCACAAAAGGGAGGAACCCGAAGATTGTCCCTTAGAAATGGACCCATAACCTCACGTAGTCAACCCTCCTCAATGTAATGAAGATTTTGCATTTCGGGAGGCATCAGGAAGTGAATGCATGCGTCATATTGTTATTGTCTTTCTACCATGGAGGATACTTATGGTTGGACCACCACATCACTGTGGATCTGATTATGATCAATCGGATCAGAGGGCTAAGCATTTAGAGCCATGAACCGCATGATTTTTACCTTGGAAAGACTACAAATCATGCTCTCGCCCAATGAATAAAAGACACATATGGCGATCTAGAGAAGGGCACACGAGGTTACAAGGTAGCCTCCATTGATAATGCAGCAGTGCGCCTCGGTTTCCAGCTGATCGCAGGGAAGTTAATACTGAAAAATAGACCTATACAGGTGATTGGATTTGTATTTGACCTCGTAGGGAAGTGTGCAGAGGGACTACAAATGAACTGGGCAAAGTACCTTGTAAATCAGCTAGAGATTGACTGCAGACAAGCACACGATCCAGGGTATGACTTCCACTTGAATTTCTTGCTCATACTCATTGCTTTCATCGCTTGGGAGCTACCATAAGGTGCCACTTTTATGGAGATCAAACCCTTCGAACCACTAGCCATGAAGTTTTGTACGATGTGGTACTCCAGCGACATGAACAAGCAGTGGTAGTCCAATGTTGTCTTCCACGCTTATTACAATCAATTAAAGAATGAAATCCAGTCTACACTGTGCCTCACGCCAAACACACTTCATAGGTTTAGACCTTTGATCAAATTCAGTGCAGACCGCCACTTCACCTATATCACAGTGCACGCTGATGAGCACAAACAACAACTCCATTCATACTATAAGTTGACAGAAGAAGACTTGGAGCAAATTACTAAGGAATGGTCGACGAACCTCCTTGTTGTAGCAGACCCCGCAAAGATGTCCGATGTGGATAGCCCTGAATCTATGCCGAATACACCTGGACCATGCAAGAATAAGAAGGATGTGGAAATTCAAGATGTTCATAGCACATCCACGAAGACCACTTCGATCTCACCTGCGAAGGGAGGTGACGATGAAGAACTAGGTGGCACAGAAGTTGAGAAAAACAAAGGCGAGGTTACTCTGCCTGGAGAGGAGGAGGATCCCTCCAATAAAAGGAATATTATCCCACCGAAGCACTCATCCCTAAAGAAATCTAAGGCCACATGGACTACATTCAATACTACCCTTACACAGGATGACTTTGAATTCTTGATCGATGCTCTGAATGATGCTTCACTAGAGATCACAGACAAGAAAGAAGCGAAGCAGGAGGAGATATTCAATCGAATAAAGGGTGAATTTCAAGAAGTGTAACAAGAAATCCAGTCCAATAGAGTAGTTTCTACAGTGCCCTTGACAATTGAAACAACAGGAACATGTGATGAGCCAACCCAATTAAGCCAGATCACCGAGAAAGTTGAAGCTTGCCTTCGACGAGCTCAAGAAGACACAATGCAAGCCACCCAGTCTTTATCACAAGTATAGAGCACACATATAGTACAATAGAGAAAGGAAAAATAGGAACAACTTGCCTTACAAGCGAAGTGGGAGGAGGAAAAAGAGAAGTTACAACAGAGCAAGGACCAGTTGCTAGTAGAGCAACTTAAAGTATAGGAAATAGTTCACAGAGCACTTCTCTCTGTGACGGTCATTGAAGTGATAATTGAAGAACATGTACCATAGAAGGTGGCACAACTTGAAGAAGTAATCCAACAACTTTAGAAACATATCACAGATCTGGAATTTCATACCATGCCCTCGACTCCACAAGAAGTAAGAGATTTGAGGGAAGAAACTGCCCATAGCGTAGTTGGCTGATTAAAAACCTTGGCTTTGGAATGTAAGAAGCTGAGCACTAGAAGTGCCCAGACCTATGAGAATCTCACAGAGAACCTAGAATTGTAGACATTAGAAGCACAACTCCAAGAAGAAAAGCAACTTGCAGATATGCTACAGGCGCAGTTGAAGGCCTTGACCCCAGTCGAGAGAATGAAGCGATTTCCAGAACAACACACCACCCAACAACAGGTACACATGTTGCAAAGTAAAGTGATGGAAATATCTCAATGAATTCAACCACTCCAAGAGAAAATCATGCCAACTGTTCACTGAAGTTGAGAGCTAGGCAACCGAGCTTGAACAGGTTGTCATCAATGCATAAAAACGCATGGAAGAACCAATAAACGACGCAATGATCCAGGAATTCACTAACAAAGAGGTTGTCGCACTACAGGAGGTCAAAGTAGCTCGAGCCAAGATCGATACATTCGAAGTGGAGTTGATCAAATCAGAGTGACTTGGGATGAGTCACAGGTGAGTGTTGGGGGGTTGTTGGCCCTTGACCAAGTTTTGTAGAACACTTGGTCATATTTGACTGTTTTTGGACATTGACACCCTGTGAAATATGGAGCGCTAGGAGAAGCAGAGATCACGGGATCTTGAACCACTTTTGGGGCCCTTTTAGGGTTTTGGGTTAATGTAATGGGAAAGGGATGTCGGACCATGGGTTTACCCATGTTTAGGCCTATGTTGTAAAGTATAAATAAGTAACTAGGCAATGTAAGAGGAGTCGATGGCTTAGTGCTAGTAATTAGATCTGTGTGATCGAATGTAAATGCTCTGTGCATGATTGTAAGAGGCTTGCAGAGCTGAGTGCAAGTGCTATAAGTGTTGAGTGCACAGATTGTAAGAAGGCTATGTGTTAGATCTACTTGGGGAAAGATGATCTGGTGAGGCGTGCACAAATATCCTGTCCTATGCGGAGTACAAGTTGAGTTCTGTGTTGTAATCAGATTGACCAAATCTAATAAAGAAGAAGAAGACTTTGTGGATATAGCCCCAGGGTGGGGGTGAACCACGTAAACCTGTGTGTCATGCTTTGTGCTATTGCTTCCTTGTGTTTTCACTATTTTGCTAAGTGTTATGCCATGATTAGATAGAATTTCTTATTCTTTGTGATTCTCTAGATGTATATGAATAGTATATATGATGTGTATGAGAATGCTTAGTGCTGATCTACAGGATCTAATATGTTTTGTTGTTGCTAAGCACTGAAATATATTATATCTTGGCAAGTACTGTGATGCTCTGTCTTGTCTGTGAAGTACAATAAGGGTGAATAGTGATGAATGAATGATGCTAAGTGCTCTGTAAAGGATATAATCATAGATCTGTGTCCCAACTAAGGTTGCATACACCTGAGTCTTGCAACCACCCCTGCCTATACCTTGGGTGAGACTTCATCTGCTTCGCAGGTTTT
This sequence comes from Picea engelmannii, assembly GCA_009831015.1. Classification (NCBI taxonomy): domain Eukaryota; kingdom Viridiplantae; phylum Streptophyta; class Pinopsida; order Pinales; family Pinaceae; genus Picea; species Picea engelmannii. The sequence continues at coordinate 442,810 of ML789552.1, forward strand.
TCCGAAAGGGTCGGTAGTTAGGGCTTTGTTGGTGCGCTCTTGAGCGTTGAACCCTGGGTCTGCCCCTGTGCCAATAAGTGGCTTCCATGTATTCAGCTTCTATAGTTGAGAGTGCCACTACATCCTGTCTTTTTCTCATCCAACTGATTTCTCCTCCAAATAGGTTAAATAGATACCCACTTGTAGATCTTCTGTGATCCATATCTCCATCCCAGTCTGCATCAACAAAGCCATGTATGTCCACCGCTCTATCCAATCCTATTCTTCCTTGGTAGCACAATCCATAATTGGTAGTGCCACGCAAATACTTGAAGACCCTCTTTACTGTTGTCCAATGCTCCTTCCCTAGTTTTGAAATATACCTGCGCAAAACTCCCACTTTGCTCTAGTACAGACCATTGCATACATCAAACTACCAACTGCACTGACATACATAACATGGGACATGTCCTCTTCTTCTTCCTGTGTCTTGGGACACTGATCTGCAGATAACTTTACACCTATAGGAATAAGAACCTTGACTAGTTTACTTCCATGCATATTAAACCTCTGCAATATCGTCTCAACATATTTTATCTAATTCAACCAGAGTTTCTTGTTAGCACAATCTCTTTTAATTTCCATTCCTAGAATGAATTTAGCAGCATTGAGATCCTTCATGTCAAATTTGGAGGATATTTGTGATTTCACCTCCTTGATAACATCCATGTTATTTCCTACCAACAATATGTCATCAACATACAACACTACATAAATGAAGTGATTACCAACCTGCTTGGAATATACATAGTGATCAACCCAGCTTCTCACAAATCTCAATCCAAGGATGTATGTATCAAACTTTTGGTACCACATCCTAGGTGATTGCTTCAGACCATATAGTGACTTCTTTAGCTTACAGACCAACTCTTTCTTTCCCTTCACTACAAAGCCTTCTGGCTACTTCATGTAGATTTCTTCTTCCAGATCCCCATGTAG
>ML789552.1:468767-490976 GCA_009831015.1 Picea engelmannii
TTTCTTTGTCGAACAAAATGATTTACCTATAACTCCCGCTCTGTACAAATTTTGGTATTCTTCCATTAATTTAATTCATTTATAATTATAATTTCATTCGTCTGTGCATATGCATGTAGTTAGATGCATATACCTTGTCTTCTGTATTGCTCATGACCTTTGGCTCCCAACTGTAAAAATTCCCATTTAAATTTTGGGTTTCGGGGTTTCCTTATGCTCGATGCCGAGAGTCTCCTGCCTTCACGGATTCCTGATCTCCGGTACGCTGAAGCGCTATCTTCTAGCTTTAGCCCTCCTTTGGTTATGCTTTGGTCCATGTGACCCTGTCCTACGTGACCATAGTCCTAATTCCTGTCGGGATTCGGGATTTCGCAACTTCCGTGGTCACGAACCTCTGTCCTCACAGACTCCCGATTACCGATTCTCCGATATGTTACTTGTGCGTCAGCCCTTCGGGCTAAATTCTTGGTTCATATGACCATTGTACCACAAGGCCACAACCTTGTCCCTTATCGGGGTTTCGGGTGTCGCAATATCTTATTGCATGAATCTCGCGTCCACGGAATTCCCGATATCCCGATGCGCCTATTCCTTGCGTGTTAGCCCTTTCGGCTACGCCGAGGTCCATGTGACCTATACCTATGTGACCGTTGCCTTATGGCTCCCCATCGGGGTTTCGGTCCTTCTCATGCCAGAATTTCCATCAATTCAACGTTTCGTAATGCCTTCTAGCGTTTACCCTTTGTCAAACGAATAGAATACAAATTTTCCACCTTCCTCGTAAATCTTCATTTAAAGCGGGTTATAACTTAACTTTTACGAGTTCACTGTTGATGAAATCGGGATTCGGGGTTTCCCGCAATCAAAGAATCGATGTAACTTGAATCCCGAAACCCCGATCTCCGATTTCGTGATGTGATTAAGCCTTAATTAAACATCCGTTAATTAATCCCTTTTATCGAAGGTTTAAGAGTTAGGTTAATTATATCGGCTTTCGGGGTTCGCGATTTCGTAGTGCATGGACACCTTGTCCATGAAACTTGCAATATCCCGATATCCGATGCCACCTGTCCACTGTGGGCCCCACTATCCTTTGACCCATCGGGAAATCGTGTATCATGATTCCATCATGCCAGTATTCCTTGCCCTCGAAAATCCCGATATCCCGATTCCCGGTTGGCTGACAGCTGGCCTCCACTATGCCTCTGTCCTTCTCCTCTGTTGTAATGACATCTGGCCCCCACTCATCGGGGTTTCAGACTTCATGGTTTAGAAATGCCGAGATTTCGTGTCCACAAAATCCCCGATATGCCGATCCCCGACTTTCTTCGGATCTCCGCCACGTGTCTCTTCAAACGGACGGTCTAGATCGTTCCCACTATTTCAGGATTTTCGATACCTATGGGCCTAAGTCCACGGGGTTCCCGATTCTCGACTTTCTTCGGATCTGCGACACGCGTCCCTCAAATCGAACGGCTCCGATCGTGTCGGGAAATCGCGGATCGCGATTCCTTTGTGCAAGAGTTTTATGACTCCGGAAACCCCGATTTCCCGATCCCCGACTTTACGGGATCTCCTGACACGCGTCCTGCACAATGGACGGTCCAGATCTGATCGGGAAATCGCGTATCGCGATTTCAATATGTATTGGTTCTATACTCCCCAAATTTCCGATGGTAAAATTCCAACGCCTCCCAAATGATGACACGTGTCCTGCCGAGATCAACAGCTAGGATCCGTTCTCGAGATTTCGAGGACCACAAGGTCTCGATTTTCTAATTTCACAAAACCCACCCCCATGACTCAGATTTCCCGATGACTCTTCCGGGACTCTTCTTCTACACACTAGGGATTAATCCCGGCGCAACTTCTCGAGATCTAATGGTTGGCGGGATTTCGTTCAACATCTGACGGCGCAGATCCGTTCTCCCGTGTAACAGACAACTCTTCTTTGGGAAAAAAAATCGTTTAGTTGCATGAAACACCATGTGATGTACAATTTCTTTCTTTTGGTACAGTCGAAATTTGTATGGGTCTAACGTTCCGGAGTTTCTTCGTTATTTTAAAATTTTACTAATGCCAATACATGCAACTATTTTACACTGTTCCAGCGTAATATAAATCTGCTAAATTTCCCTTTCTTTTCAGTGCGCGCATCGACAGTTCCCCATCTAGGTAAGTTCGAGGTAAAGTAGGCCTGTTCAAGGTCCCGTAAATGTCATTTTCATTTTATTTAGTAAGGTTTGTGCAGTTATTAAATTTTCCCAACTTCAGGCTTTCGACAGAAGATTTCCTCGATATTTTCATCGATTTTTAGATGTTAATACTGCTCGTAGCCTCATTGACACACAATGCTCAAGTAATTTAAGTTATCACTTCTCCTTTTTTGTGCTTAAAAGCTTCACAGTCATTTTATGGGGGTGATCCTTCATCTATCTGGTTCAATACCGTTATCTTTAAAAGGGAGTTCCTTTGAATATTCAAACCAGGACTGTATTATCCGTTCATAATCCAGTTAACGAGTATTGTCTAAAGTTATTGCCTGTGATATATGAGCTTATTTGCTTGGGTCATGTAGGGGTACTATCCTGAGTGTATTTTCCGTTAATGCATCAGTCATATCAGATGAAACTGAATGTGTTTTGTTTATAGTTTAAGCATGGCTGGAGTTAACACTCCGGGTTTTGACCCTTAGGCTCCAGATTTCGAACTAAGACGCTCTGATACCATATGTAATGCCAAAATAATTCTAAACATCATTCAGTTTCATAAACATTTATTAAGTAAACTGAAAGAACAACTCCCTAGCATAATATTGACTTTCATGACAGCAACTACAACAACTTAGAATTCTCAATAAATACTGAAATCATGACAGAAAGAAATAAATACAAAACTTAACCAAGTACCTGGTTCTGATGCTAATTCTCGTTGCCCCTGTGCCTTGCTGCTGCCTTCCTACTACCTGCTCCTCAGATCAATCCTGCCACAAACAGGGAATAACTGCCCAAAACCATTGTCCACCCTGCCAACTAGGAAAACGACCTAGCTCCAGGATATCTACGGATATCCTGGCCCCCGTGCCCAAAACCTCTAGCAACTCGGTGCCTGCCTGATCAATATGTCACAACCAGAAAATCCCGTGCCTCAATCTAAGCGCACCCATCCCACAGCAAAGCTCTCGGATCTCTGCATATAGCCAGAAAACAGTCCTCCGCAACCATCCCCCCCTGTCGAATGGTGCGCACATCCCCCTCTTTCCCCCCCTTATTCCTCCCGACCGACTCACGCCTTTACTTCACAACCCCCTCCGTCCCCGTCCTTCGTCATGAATTAATGTTTTATCTCCTCGGGATTCATGGCTTTCCTTCTCTGCATACGCCACCCTTTTATATCATTTTCATTGATCTTTTAAATTATAATTCTCAGGTCATTAAATGTGGTCTGTAGTTAGAGTATTACTTAGTTAATCACAATCATTTTCTTTTAATTAATTTTTCTTTATAATCTTTAAGCATGTATCCAATTAGGGTTGTTACAACAGTTGCAAAATCATTTCCAAGCTTTGATCGTCTTTCTGAGGGAAATCGAGATGGTCTTGCTCGAGAAGTGGAGGGGGAAGCTGGCGGTTCTCCTGAGGATTATGCTTGTACACCTGTAGACAATCCTCGTTCTAACATGACTCTCTCATCTCTAAGGCTAGTGAGTACCTCTCTTACAGATTCTTCAGCTGCGCTAAATTCGTCGAACATATACGCTCAGGACAAATAGCTCAGGTTCTCATAGTAACGTAGGTAGAGAGCAAGGGAAGAGTAATCATTGTTTACAATTGCGGGCTCAAATTCACGATTTAGCAAAAGTGTCTTCCGTGCATGGCATGACGAGCTAGATAGGAAATTCGTCAATGGTCTTCTTGTAACGGTTATGAGGCATCCATTATTGTAGATATGTCCATTATGGTGAGGTCCAACGGTCTGACGGTGATCCTTTAATTCTTTTTGATCCGTTCGGAGTGGCAGTCGAACAGATATATTGGTCTCCAATGACTATATTGCTTTGCTATGGCGAAGTGCCATATGTCATTGTTCTTATATCCCGACGAAGCTCAATTCCTGTGATTTTTCCTTTTGCAAAGTTTCCTCTGGAATCTTCTGTGAGTTTTCGATATTGGCTCTCTTCTTACTTAGCTTCCTAGCCTTCTTCCCAATGAGCTTCATCTCATTCATCCTTTTTCCATTCTGATTCTTATCTTCTCTCGACATAGTCACTTCACGATGCTGAGACTCTTTCTTCAGATACAAGGGTAATACTTCTTCATCATATGGATTAGGTATTTCAGTCTTCTGTGGTTCCTCTAATTCTCTTATAGCTTTTACATCCAAGTCACTGGTGTCCAATAGCTTAGATATGTTCTCTTGTTCTTCCATCAAGTAGGCGATCCTTCTAGTCATAAATTCCATGAGTTCTTGCTTCTTCTGTTCTAGGGCTTCCTTTTCTTATTTTCTCCGGATTTGGTCTTTTTCAATCCAGATCTTGCCTAACAAAGCTAGAAATGGGGCATGGTCCTCAATAAATTTAATAAATTCGAATTCTTCCTATGTCGAAGCTCCATGGGTACTCATAGTTATCTGGGTAATCCTGCCACATAGGGTTACCATTTTTCCTTTAAACACTATTTTTCCTAGTGAAGGAACCATAACAGGCCTCCCTAGGGTTTCCCAAGTACTGTCTGTCATAATGTTCATCTGTGTTCCCTCATCCAGAACACAGTCGATGTCGAAGTCTCTTATTCTTACTTCGATTTTCTCCTTTCCTTTCAAGATCTTTGACAAACTGGCATCTTTATGTTCATCCAGGGTTTCTTTCATTTTCAGTAACATAATCCTTGATTCTTTTTGGGGTTCTTCTATAATCTTAGTCTCTTGATATCCTTCAGAGTTTGCTTGCTCCATATTCATCTTTTCAAGTCTAGCAATCATTCTAGGGCAATCTAGTACTTCATGGTCCATAACCTTACAACATAGGCAACTAGGTTTTCTCCCAGGGCATTCCTTAGCAAGATGTCCTGATCTTATGCAACTATAACAAAGAGTTAATCCTCTCTTTCTCTTCAATGATCCCCAACTTTTCTTATACTGTGCGCTAGGATCATAATGGCTAGCCTGAAAAAATTTCTTTCTAGGATCTTGCATCCATTGGTTAGTCCAAAAATTCTTTCTATGCATAGGTATAACATATCTATCATTATTCTTATCAGATCTATTCATATCAAATGTTCTTTCATCTAATAATGCCCTAGTTTTCAAGCTAGGACAAAATATATCAAGCATACCTAAATCCATACTTTAGAAACAAAAATTTTCACTTATTTTACTTCTACAGGAAACAAAGCTTCCAGATCTAAGAACTTTTGACTATTCTTACCTTTATTAGAGCACAGAGCTTACAAATCTTACCTCTTTTCTGCAGATCTGACCTCTTTCTTTCATAAATTTCCACTTTTTACTTTTATCAGAGTACAAAGAGTTCATATCTTGCTTCTTTTCTTTAGATTTGATCTTCATTTCTTCAGATCTAACCTTATTCCTGGCACAAAGCTTCATAGGTCAAGTAAAAAGCTGCGCACTAGGGCAACATATCTACGCACAGAGCTTTCTTTTGCACAAAGTTTCTTCTTCCTTAGTTCCCAGCAATCACAGTTTCAGGTCTTGGCAATGGAACCATTTGTTGGCATAGGGGCAGACCCAGGTTTCAATGCTACAAGAGTGCACCAAGAAAACCTTAACTACCAACCCTTCCGGCAACACCTGCAAAGGAGATGAAGTCTCACCCAAGGTAGAGGCAGGGGTGGTTGCAAGAATCAAGTGTCTGCAACCTTAGATAGGACACAGATCTTTGATTAAATAGCTTACAGAGTACTTAGCATCGATCATTCATCAATATTCAACCCTTACTATACTTAACAGAAAGCACAGAGCATCGCAGTATTCACTTAGATATAAGGTATTTCAACACTTAGCAACTATAAAATAGACCAAATCCAGTATATTAGCACTAAGCATCCTCATACACATCAGATCTACTATTCATACACATCTAATAAGCACAAAGCATAAGTAAATCTATCTAAACATGTCATAGCACTTAGCAAGAGAGGGAAAACACATGTAAGAAAAAACACAAATCATAACACACAGATTTGCATGGTTCACCCCCACCCTGGGGCTATGTCCACCAACTCTTCTTCTTTATTATCTTGGTCAAGCAGTTACAACACTGAGCCTCAATAATCCTTACTCCGCACAGGACATAAGATCTGCGCAACTCGCTAGATCCTACTTCCTTGCGCTTTAGCACAAAGCCTTTCCCAACCTCCTACAACAACTTGCACTTAGCCCTGCAAGACTCTTACAATCATGCATAGAGCTTTTACAATCTACATGAGATCACATAGATCTAATTACTAGCACTAAGCCACCCCCCCTTACATTGTCTTAGTATCTATTTATAGATTACAAAAGTGGGCGTACGTGTGGGTAAACCCACGGGATGACATCCCTTTCCCATTACATTAACCCAAAACCCTAAAAGAGGCCCAAAGTGGGCCGAGATCCTGTGATCTCTGCTTCGCCTGGCGCTCCATCTTTGACAAGCTGTCGAAGTCCCAAAAATGGTCAAATATGACCAAGTGTTCTTCAAAACTTGGTCAAGGGCCAACACTCATTCAAAAGAAGATGAGTACAATGAGGCTCTGAAGGTATTTTTACAATAAATATGAATTCCAAAACCCTAGACATCTAAAAACCTAACCCTAGGAGATGAAGTGCCAAAAGTAATGTGGGCCCCATTGGGGTAAGTTAGTACATCAACTTCCTGGGGTCGTAACTTTTGCATACGATCTTCGTTTTAGGTGTGTGATAGCCCATTGGAAAGGTATTTTCGATAACTACACATTATACCTTCAAAATTTGACTTTGTCGATAGTTATATTGTGGCAATCCCAAAAAACGTTGTTTAGGGCCTCAAAACAGCCCCATAAGTATAGAAAGATGTACTGACATGAAAACTGCCAAAGTAAGCCAGTTGGAATAGGTGGGCATCCAACAATATCCACATGGATGCTATGTAGGGATTCAAGACAACCCTAGAAGTGAAAAACCCACAATTACAAAGAGATGTCACCATTATAGAGAAACATGTTGATTTGAAAACTATCAAGATGAGCCAAGTGGAATTTGGAATAGGTGGGTGGCCACCAATATCAACCTGGATCAACTGGAGCACAAAAGAGTGTCCTAAATTCTATCAAAGAAGGAATTTTGGGCTCGATCGAAGAATCAAGAGTAGTTGGGGTTCAAGAAGTTGTCAACAAAGTTATTGAAGAACTCTGTATTGTGGGATTGGACTTGGTAGTTCCCCATTAGTTGTGATGAACTGCTCAAGTGGAATATGCATGACATTATCATCCATAATGGATCATTATATAATTTTTCATATATCTTAGTACTTTTTGGGAGGAAAAAATTGAAAAACTTGACTTGCATGACCCATTTTAGGGGCAGGTCCCAATTTGGTGATTTGGGGTTTGGAAACTTCTAGAGCTAGTTTTAGGCATCAAACAACACTTTTTGGGGTCAAAAATTTATGAGATTATTTTTACCCCCTTAATGTTGTTCTACACACCATAAAATTTCCAACGGTACAAAAATCACCACAATCGAAGTTCGTATGCGAAAATTATGTTTCCCACAACTTGACCTACCTTGTTGATTACCACGATACCAAGTGGATGCTACGTCAGCCCCCATTACTCACAAGGTGGGGTTAATCATGTGTGGAATTTCAAAATTATTCTAGAGGGTCCAAAACCCTATTACTAATTGAGGGTTGAGGCATGCAAAAACCTTAACCCTAACCCTAGACAATTGTTAGGCTATACTAAATATTGAGCCACTAGTAACATAAGGGCTTCCATTCTTTTGGTATTATCATTATTCCATAGTTGAGTAGAGAATATAGAAGTGGGATATTGAAGCATAACAAAGGAGGAAAAAGATTTTATAGTAGTCATTTAGGTCACATTGTCCATGACAACTTCATAGTTAGTGCCCCTTTCTTTGTACTTGCATTTCAAAATCGAGGAAAAGAAAGCATAGCATAAGCCTCACGTTCTAGCCAGTTTTTCTCATGTATTGGGTTTTCCAAGTCACATATCATGTTCATTTTTGTGGATGACATGTTCATTTACTTGTTTATTTCATTCTGGTTTCAATTATTTCCATAATTTTGAGCATTACAATGGTAATAATAAATCTAAGATCTATGGTAATAAATTGCATAATAAAAGATTTCAAAATATTGTAAGATCTATTGTGACAAATTGTTCCACTAGAATATCCATGAATATCCATGGTAGTTTATAAATCAATGATCCCATTTTACCCCATTAACGATTTATAATTCTCAAGTTAATAAACATGGATCTATCTACACCACTGCTAAAATATTAAACAATTTTAATTCATCTCTTAAATGTTTATAGTTAGCTGACACTATTCTTATTGATTGATAGACTAACAATTCAGGATCATAAACAACATCAAACTCCAAATATAAGAGTTGGCAAGTTTAATGTTAGGAGAAACAACCTAGTGCATTCACATGAGTAAAAAGCACTAGTTACCATCTAAAAAGGTAGAGGCACACAAATACTAACCACTCGTAGGTGAAATAATAGAGCTAGAACTGGAGAAGGATTATAAAGAATAAATCTCATGATTTAGGAAACTTTTGGTTGTTAATACGTCCATAGATATACAGATTGCTTTAATAAACTCATACAACAATATGAAATTGTAAGTGAAATTTACAAAACATATGATGACACTAGATATATATTATATATGTTCATGCATAGTTAGTAAACTATAGGTCAAATTTAACAAGTTCAATTACATGAGAAATAAACATTTGTTTCCATCTAAAACTGACTACTAACCACTTAAGTGCTATAATAAAATGGAGTTGAAAAATGAATTTCAAATAAATGAATCTCATAGATTATAAAATTATTAACAGTTCATACATCTATAAATATGCAAATTGCTTTACTAAACTAATATAGTGAAATGGAATTGTAAGTAAAATTCAAAAAACATGATATACTACTAAATATATATTATATCTAGTTATACAAAAATTACAAAACATACCATAGTGAATCTCATAGATTATAAAACTATTAACAATTCATACATCTATAGATATGAAAATTTCTTTACTAAATTGATATAGTAAAGTAGAATATTGCTTTACTAAACTGATATAGTGAAATGGAATTGTAAGTAAAATTCAAAAAACATGATATACTACTAAATATATATTATATCTAATTATACAAAATTTACAAAACATACCATAGTGAATCTCATAGATTATAAAACTATTAACAATTCATACATCTATAGATATGCAAATTGTTTTACTAAACTGATATAGTAAAGTAGAATATTGCTTTACTAAACTGATATAGTGAAATGGAATTGTAAGTAAAATTCAAAAAACATGATATACTACTAAATATATATTATATCTAGTTATACAAAAATTACAAAATGTACCATAGTGAATCTCATAGATTATAAAACTATTAACAATTCATACATCTATAGATATGCAAATTGCTTTACTAAACTGATATAGTAAAGTAGAATATTTCTTTACTAAACTGATATAGTGAAATGGAATCGTAAGTAAAATTCAAAAAACATGATATACTACTAAATATATATTATATCTAGTTATACAAAATTTACAAAACATACCATAGTGAATCTCATAGATTATAAAACTATTAACAATTCATACATCTATAGATATACAAATTGCTTTACTAAACTGATATAGTAAAGTAAAATTGTAGGTGAAATTCAAAAAACATACTATGTTATTAAGTATATATTATATTTTGTTATGCATAATTAGTAAATTGTAAATCAAATTTACAAAACATATCATAGCAATACATATTTATTATAAACATATCATAGCAATACATATTTATTATATATAGTAAGGTATAGTTAATAAAGCATTCATCTAGTATCACATAAATCTAGTCTTTTCAAATGAAAATTTCACATTATATTAATCATAATATAATATTTTTACAAAGTTGTGATAGTGGAATGGGCCTCAATGTCTAGTCAGATAACAAAAAGAGTGTCTAAGAAACAAAAACCATTAAAAACTGACTAGTAAAAAACATTAAAAACTGACTAGTAAAAAACATGGAACAAATTTATATCTGTGTATATCTTAACATGTACGTAGTATGTGAACAAATTTATAAGGATTGAACACATTAGTTTTAAAGGTTAAAATACTTTAAATTAATTAATTATGTTCTACATTAATTTTTTATTTTTTTAATATTATATATTATTATAAATTTGAACGAAGATTCTAGTAGCAATGTAACCAAAAACTCCATGCAACATCATAGATATCAATCATAGTCGTGAGACTTTTATAATATGTGTCTCTAGTTTCATGATTTTTATGATACATGTCTCGAGTTTCAAATTGAAAATGTAGGGATATTGATCTCGATTTTATGCTCGAATCTTTTTTTCTTTTCATTATGATTGCAATTGTCATTCAATTGTTCTCTGTTCATGAGATGGGAAACAATTTGAATAGACAATTGATTTATCTTCCTTAAAGTGCAACAAAACTTGTGCATGACATTTACTTTTGGGAATCTAAATTGTGCCCAAGCCTTATCAATTATTTGTCTTAAGTTCTCAATCTATCCCTTGGTCTTGACCTCCATTTTTACCAAGAGTTTATCTTCTATATTGTAATGTTGTTTGATGGTTTACTATATTTGTATAAATATGTAATATATTTACTATTGTATTTTAATGTTTTATTTTTTATTATTATTAAAAAAAAATTGGGTTTTTTTTGCTAAAATATTTGGATGGTGAACACTTCAATTACTAATCACAATAGTTGTTGATAAATTTGAGTAGCTAGATTAAATTGGACTTAGATAACCCATGATATATAATCTCCTAATCCATAACATAAATTAAATCATCCCTTAAAACTTGTAAATTAATTAGTTTTCATAAGATCATGAGTTTGCATATAGTTATTTCTGTGTACAAGTTTTTATATGTAGTATTTATAGTCCATTTATATATTTGCAAAACATTTTTATAGAATTTTTTGTAATCAATTAAAAATATGTAGTTCTCATTTAATTTAGTTAATTTGAAGTACTTCCGAGAAGGGTTTTGATTTATTTACTGTACAAGTGTCAACACCTAATAAAATTGGGATGTTTTAAATGATCATTTTTTGGGTTAAAATTTTGTGATCTTGGCTCCCATCGTCTTAATATTATTCTACACTTCAATATATTTCTAATGACGTGAAGATCACCTCAATCAAAGTTTGTATACGAAATTTATGTTTCCCACAAGTTGACCTATCATGTTAACCACCATGGTACCAAATGGATGCCATGTCAAATTCCATTACTCACACATGTGGAGCTATTAATGTGTGGAATTTCAAGAAGATTCATATAAGTACCCATCCTCCAAGCTAAATCACTCTATTGCTAAAAACGACCAAATTATAATTTTGATACCAATTCTAAATGCGGAAAATACACAACATGGAAAACAATATCATGCAACTATACATATTAATTAAAAACATAAATGGAATCAAGTTAAACATGCACAACAACAATTAAATGCACACAACAACATTTGATCACATAAAAACACAGGTTTGAATGCATCATTTTCACCCACAACACGTAGAAATAAATAATATGAACTTTAGAGTGAAATGCACAACAATTAACTCAACATTCAACATAATTAAACAAAACGGTTATGAAAATTTATCTTATCAAATATGAAACTCATTGTACGCGATGGACATTGCACCCAACCATAGACTTGTTGTTCCGGTTCTCAATAGAAATTCACCCCCGAGATGGGGCTTTGAATTCATAAGAGACGATGGTTCCTAAGGTTAGATACTATCCCCTCCTAGCGACTAAAATTCCTTTAGCCATTCCAATCCACTATTTCTCTTTCTCCTCAATCCACACAACCCAAATAGTGGGATATCCTTCTCTGCCACGTAGTCCCTCATGCTATCCCACTTCCCTCCAGGGCTCCAACATAAATTGGATAAGAAATCTCTCTGTTGGGGACTCTAGGAATATACAATTGCACATGAATTCTTACAAAAAAAACTTACTTGCTCACTTTTACACTTTCTTTCTCATAATATCACTCACAAGCCTATAACCTATTTCCCCATGAATTTACATCTCCAACCAACTTCTATGCATGCCCACTATGACTTCCTTCAACCTTTAACACTCAAAGCTCCCTTGCTTTCCAAAAATATGCATACAAAATCTGTTTTGTTTTCCCATACAAATTTCATTCTCTTCCCATGTTTGCTTGACTCTCACACTTCCCTCATGATTTCTTGTATTCAACCCATGCTTTCAATAACTATGTGAGGTGACTTCATACACCAACCCTCTTACATGTATTCAATGATTGGGGCTTAGAAGCACTCCAAGTTAGGAAATAGAAGGTTCATGGAAAAGATAATTTGAAAATATGGTTTGGGTTTAATAGACATAGGTGATACCCCTTTTGGAGCACCTCCTTGAACCCCCTCTCTTGTGGAAACTTAGCCCCCATGTCTCTGTCCATGTTTGTTTGCAATTGGCGATATATTTTATTTCTAATATACAAATTTTACATATTACATTGCTTGGCCTGTGACCGTACATTGTATTTACATCATACATCGCTAAACCAAGGATTAAAAATGGGGATGTTACAATTCTAGAGTGTCCAAAATCCTAACAATAACTGGGAATTGAGGCATGCAAAGATCCTAACCCAAACCCTAGATTACTATTAGGCTATGTTAAATATTGAACCACTAGGAAAGTAACAAATTCCTTCTTTATTGTATTGAGTGTTATTCCATAGGAGAGCATAGCATTGAGAGTGGGATATTGAAGTAGAATAGAGGAAGTAGTCGATCCTGTAGAAACTGTATTTTCCACAGTTTCCATGGAAACTCTATAGTGAGTGTCCCTTTCTTTGTATTTGCATTTCATAACTAAGAAGAAAAGAGAAAAACATAGGCCTAATTTTCTAGCTAGGTTTTTCCCATATTTGGTTTTCCTAGGGTACATCTTGTGTTCATCGAATGGATGGTTTGTTATTTGCTTGTCTCTTTAATTTCAATTTCAATTTATTTAATATTACATGCATTAATTTAATAACATTAAATGCACGGAAAATTTTAGGGGATAAATTTACCCCATGGGCTAATTTTCCATGTTTTTTTCTAAAAAACTATTCACCAATTTACATTTTTTTCCTAAAAATGATTTTCCCAAATTCGATAGAATAAAATTATTTTACTTTAAAAATGACCAAAAATTTATAGACATATAAAATCCTTAGAATTTAGAATATGTTTACAAAATAATTGCTAAACATTTTAGAGTTGACATTTTAAAAATTAGTAAGATTCAAAGGTTTCTACACTTTAAAATAAGTTTGGATCCTTACAATTTTCCTTGATTAAATAAGAATCTAAGTAAAACACAATATAATAAGATATTTCGTAACATTGTAAGATCTTTTGTGATGAATTGTTCCAATGGAATATCAATGACAATTAAGAGATCATGCAAACCTATATGTGATTCCCATATATGTGCTAGAACATTGACTTATAAACTATATAATTTAGAAATAATGACAATCAATCTATTCTTTGTCAATATAAATTATAAATGTTGTAGAAAATGATGTAAAATTGAATTGACATGAACATTGGCTAAGGTGTAGTTGATTGAAGAAGCTCAACTTAGCCAAGTTTATTGATTAAGAAGAACCAAGTAGAGAAGATCAAGATATGAGAGTGATTAACTAGTATTTTTCAAATTGATGAGCATCTACTAGCATGTGTGTTGGTTACAAAAGATGCGATAATTGTTCGATTACGTTGTTGTGGATTGAATATGTGGAAGGAGGCTTTATTGTTGATCTTGAGTCAATCTAGGACAAGTGTCAACCATAAGATTATATATGCGGCATTCATAGATCAAGAGAATGTCAACTAGAGAGTGGGCATCAATTACCAAAGGAATTCAAATCATTGGATAATTGAATGACATGAAAAGGTGAGTAGTTGATAATCAACTCTCATAAATTCCCCATAAGGAGAAAGATTATAGATAGAGCCAAGATTTCTAATTAGAGGGTTAAGAAACAGATTTATTTGTTGAAAGTCAATTGAGGGATCACAACAAAGGGACCCATTGAGGAAGAGATAGGGGTTCTTAGAGGAAAGAGAAGCTTCGACTTTAATCACTAAAAGTGTCAAGAATTGTAAACATAACCTCAAGTATAAGAATTCTAAAAGGTTTAGTAGATTTACAATCATAATCATTTGCTTGTTCTTTATTTATGTGTGATTGTCATGTTTTTTTTTTTTTTTTGTTCTACTTAATGAAAGAAAGAGATCTAAATAATAGCATTGACATAATACATAGTTAAAAGAATCCATGGTGTAGATACATTATACAATTTTTACGTACCCATTGTAAATTTGAATAGTTTGATATCAAATCAAAGTTCTTATCCCCTTAAGAAATAGTGAAATAGGAGGATAGCTATGTGGCTATAGCCCTTGGAAAGTCTTCTAAAAAGACAAAACATTATTGGATACTATGGATGTGTGGTAAAAATAAAATTTTAATAGAAGAATATAGAACTTTATTGGATGATGCACAGTGGAAATCAAATTTGAATACTCGTTGAGTGAAGAAACATTGTTGCGATTAATAAATTGTACCTATTATTATTTTACAAATTGAGATATTTTTTTTAAGTGATGATAATTTAATATATATATATATAAGTTGATGTTTTGATATATTTTTATCCAGGTGGATATCGGTGGCCACCCACCTATTCCAACTGGCTCAAAACAGTCTTCTGACAATTTACTATTTTTAGCAGTTTTTCGGGTCCTAAACTTCTGGGGTCATTTTGAGGGCCTAAATGAAGTTTTTTCGGGATAAAACACCTCAATGATAACCAAAATCTCTGATTGGTCCCCCAAAACAAATCTCCTCGATGATACCTTTCCAATGAGCTATCGTGCACCCCAAACAAAGATCGTATGCCAAATTTACACCACTAGGAAGTTGATACACCAAACTACCCAAAACAGGGTCCACAAAACTGTTGGCTTTTCATCTTGTGAGGTTAGGGGTTTGGATTTTCTTTATGTTAAAAATTCCTTTAGAGCCTCATTGTAATCCATCTTCGTGTGAATATGAGTAACCGTCACATCTCTTCTCAGAGATAAGATGCCACCATTCTAGTGAGTTTTTCACTTTGTATTTCTATAGTTTTGTACATTTTTCTCATTAATAGAAATTATATATTATTGTATCTTTGTGTTCATGGTTTCATATATGATATATTTCTGTTATATTATTGGATATCTGAGATATCTCTGTACATTTATTTATTATATCTCTGCTCTCATTTCGTACCGAAAATAATCAAGATCAGTGGTATCAGAGCATGTTGCTCTTGATCATTTTTCAGTGCATCTCCCCGACAAGGTTCGAGTATAGCAAGTTGGGTCTTGAGATTGTCTCTCTTGAGGACAACCTCTCTCACATGCCCAAGAAACCCTCCATGGTGGAAGAAAATAAAAATGACAGAGAAGACAATTATATTAATCTGTTTCTTGAGAAAGCTCTCACGCGACAGAGGGATGAAATGATGGAGAATTTTTCCCACATCCTTCAACGCTTTTCGATAATGACCGAAGTGTCTTCATCAAGTAGGAACTTTGGAGGCATCTTTCCTTTCAATGTACAAGTTAATTTTGATATTCTCATATTTGAAGGACATATAGATGAAAATTCCCTAGATAAATGGTTGAATCTGCTACAAGGTTATTTCTTTGTTCACAATTTCTCTGACAGGGAAAAGATCACTTTCACACTCAAGGATTTCCCCCATGTCAAACATTGGTGGGAAACTTACTGGGAGCAAAGTTTCACATAGGATTTTGGAATATATGGGGCCGAGCCCACTTGGGATTTTTTTGTGGATGTGGTCAATGAACAATATTACATTATTGGTAACTATGATGACCAGTACATGAGATGGACCACGTTGCGTTAAGAGATGGGCTCAACAGTTCTAGAGTTCACTAATACCTTCCATACCTTTCTCACCAAGCTAGGTATCAAATATTTTGAGTGACATTTTGATCCAGGTGGATATCGGTGGCCACCCACCATTTCCAATTGGCTCAAAACAACTTTCTAGTAATGTTGGCAATTTACTATTTTTAGCAGGTTTCAACTTTCGGGGCCATTTTGAGGGCCTAAATGAAGGTTTTTCAATATCAAGGTTCTCTATCATAGCTAAAGGCATGATTGAGCCCACAAAATTAATCTCCTCAGCGATACCTTTCCAACAAGCTATTATACGCCTAAAACAGAGATCGTATGCAAAAGTTACGACCCCGGGAAGTTGATGTACTAACTTACCCAAACAGGGCCCACATGACTTTTGGCACTTCATCTCCTAGGGTTAGGTTTTTGGATGTCTAGGAATTTTGGCATTCATGTTTATTGTAAAAATGCCTTCAAATCCTCATTGTAATCATCTTCCTGCGAATGCGAGTAGCCGTCACATCTCTTCTCAGAGATAAGCTACCACCATTCTAGCGAGTCTTTCACTCTGTATTTTTACAGTCTCTGTACATTTCTTTCATCAATAGAAATCGTGTATTACTGTATATATGTGTTTATGGTTGCATCTTTGATACATTTCTGTTATATTATTGAATATCTACGATATCTCTATGCATTTCTTTATTATATCTCCGATCTCATTTCGTGCCGAAAATAATCCGGATCACATTTGGTTCTGAAATACCATGGGGCACTACATAGATACATCCAAACTAAAATGGAGTTTATGGACATCTCGTCGTTGGGATATTCCTATCGATATGTTTCCAAAATCGAGCATAAATTTAGGCACCAGAACAAACGGGCGTTCGGGTCTGCAAATCTGCAACAACCAAAGTATAATAAATATAGCCCTAACAAACAACCTCCCGAAAACTAGTCCAAGCCATAGAAAAATAAAGGTCACGTGAAGACGAAGGACACTAGAAAGTGGTGTGATTTCCACAAAAAACCTTGGCACAAAACTGATGAATGTCGCTCAAAACAGTCATTGGTGGTCGAGATCAAAGACAATGAGCTGAAACCTGATTCAGAATATGATTCAGAAAATACTGGTAGAAGATAGATGATTGAAACATACCCCAATGCTACTATCACGACCGCAAAAATTCACCAGAAGAACCAACAGATCTTGAAGAGGGGGAGCACCTTTTTCATTGACAAATGTGGGTGAAGTGGACCCCACTGCATTTTATTGTTGATAGCGAAAGCCAGAAGAATCTCATCTTAGCAGAGGTTGTCAAACTATTGGGATTGTCGAAAACACCACACCCATAGCCATACAACATCGGGTGGCTTCGCTAGGGACAAGATCTCTTTGTCATCCAGCAATGTCGATTGTCATACAACATCCAACCCTTCAAGGGTGAGGTATTATGTGATGTTTCCCCACTAGATGTTTATGATGTTCTCTTGGGCCAACCATATATGTGGAAGCACTGTGCTATCTATGAGTCTCGACCCTGTAGTGTCATTATTACTCTGGGGGTCATCTCTGTTGGATACTAGAGGTAGTTCCAACTACTGTCCCACCTAAACAATGTCGCAAGGTAGTATCTCATACTACAAAATTCAGTTTCTTTACATTATGGTCAAAATGTGAACAAAATAACACTGCAACCACTATAGCCTCAGTCCAAGCACCTTTTTCCCAACAGAAGCAGGTTGAAAAGTTTGAAAAAAACTGCAATGATTCCTTCTGCACACATTCATCTCATGTATCTAGACTGGTTCAAAAGGTCCAACCCTTCCAACCACATGTTTGTGATATCCTTCAACAAGCTAAGCAACACAACTTCTCCAGCAAGACAAGTAGCTCATCAAGATGCAGATTCAACAAACGTTTTTTCACTCTCTCCCAGGAACTCAACACAATGGAGACCATTGATTCCTAAGGTGGGAGGATTGATATAGGTGGATATCAGTGGCCACCCACCTATTCCAATTGGCTCAAAACAATTGTAATGTTCCTGACTTGGCTAGTCTAGGAAACACTACTAATGTTTGTGTAGGATCAAAGGTTTACAACATATAAATGATCATACAAATAATAAACGCGACAAAGGACTGCAAAGTTTGTATTATGATATCTCTTTGGATTACAAAATGGACGAATGCGGCTGAATAAACTGACAATACTCGACTGAATCAAAAGAGAATGGATCTTAGTCATAATACAAATAAGCAACTGCGGTTGAATTAAATAACAACACTCGGCTAGATCAAAAGACAAAAGGATCTTAGCTTGAATACAAATAAGCAACTAAAAGATAATACCCGAAATATGGGATCACTCTGGAATCAATGAAGAATGATGGAAGACCTGGATGATCTTCCCGGTGACTAGGGTGTGTCTTTCAACATCGAAATCAACCAATTGGTGTCTTCCTCTTGGAATACACTGAACTATCTCTCCTGAGATGCGCCTCTTCTCCTCAATGACAAGTCATAATCTACATAATGATGAATTAGGTCACTGACCCTTCCTTTATATCTTTCCAAAACCCTAAATCATGTTGAAGCCCTAATTCATTATTGACTTCCAAAACCCTAAATCACTATTGAAACCTAATTCATTGTTGACTTCTATTTTTAGCTCATAATGACTTAAAAGTGATTTTAACCCTTTTTAGCTCAATGTCACTTTCCGAATATAACACTTGTGACTGGAGTGACCTCTAGTAACCCTGTTTACCCCTCTTTGTCCCTAGCTATAGTCTAACAGGGCGGTTTAGACCATTAAGCCTCCTCTCTGGAGCTCCTATTTGGAAAGGGACATTACAGTCCTCCCTTCCTGAAATTGCTTGTCCTCAAGCAATACTAGTCCAGGGTGCTGCAACACCCTCTTGCTCTCCCAAGTAGCGTCCTCTAGTGGAAGCCCTCTCCATTTGATCAAACACTCTCTGATGATCTTGTTCCTTAGTTTCCGCTCCTAAAACTCCAAAACCTCCTCCAGAACTAACTCCAACTGTCCCTCCTCATCTAACGGGGGAAGATCCTCTGATGTGCTAATGAATTGTCCCACTGCCATTTTGAGGCAAGACATGTGGAACACGTTATGAATATTCCTCCTCTATGGGAGCTCTAGCTTGTAAGAAACCTTGACTACTCGGCGCATGATCCTGTAAGGACCATAAAATATAGGCTTGACCTTCTCGACCCCACTCTTTTTTAGAGATGACTGTCTATAGGGTTGGATTCTCAAGAAAACCAAATCTCCAACCTCAAAGTTGCGCTCTATCCTGTGCCTGTCTGCACTTATCTTTTGTTGGTTTTGCGCCGTCTGCAGGTTCTCTTTCAACAACTTGAGAATATCCTGACTCTCTATGATAAAATCCTTGGCCTTAGGAGATATTCTCTCCCTGAAGACCAATTCTACCAAAGTGGGAGCATCATATCCATACAATGCTCAGAAGGGTGTCATACCAATGGACATGTGGAAGGTGGTGTTGTAGCAATGTTCTCCTAAATGTAACCACTTTACCCACGTTCTTTGTTGTCCTCCTACATAATTCCTCAAATACTTGTCAACCCACTTGTTGACAATCTCAGTCTGCCTATCTGTCTGAGGGTGATAGCTGGTTCTAGGTGTCAACTCTATCCCCACCAACCGAAACAAATCTCTCCAAAATGTCTGTATGAACCGATTGTCCCTGTCACTGACAATGTTCTTCGGCAACCCATGAAGTCTGAAGACCTCCCTGAAGAAAATATCGGCTATCTGAACTGCGCTATACTCTATCAGTATGGCATAGAAGTGAACAAAATTGGTCAATTTTTCGACCACTACATATATACAGTCGTTACCCTGTACCTTGGGTAGACCCGTGATGAATTCCATAGATATACTCTCCCATTTCTTCTCTGGAATGGGGAGTGGCTGAAGTAGCCCTGCTGGAAGAGCATGCTCTGAATTGTTCTGCTAGCAAGTCACACACTCATTGACATGTCTCATAATGTCTTGTTTGAGGCCCTTCCATGAGAACCTCTCTCTGATCTGTTTGTAGGTTTTGAAAAACCCCTGATGGCCTACTAAAGGTGAATCATGAACTGCGGTGAGGATATTTTTCTTAAGCCCTGAATCTGGAAACAAGTAGACTCTATCCTTGTAAAATATGACATCGTCAATGACCCTATACCGGTCATCCTGTATCTACCCATCCATCACCTCACAAGCGAACTTGTTCTTGGAATATTCCACTAACAAGTGGGATTACCAATCTGCTGAAATCTCCATCAAAGAACATGCCGCAGGTCTCCTCGATAGTGCATCGACCACAATATTCTTCTTCCCCTTGACATACTCTATGTAAAAGTCGAATTCCTATACCTTCGTCACCCATTTCTGTTGGCGCTCACTGAGGTCCTTCTACTCAAGGAAATACTTCAAACTGTTGTGATCAGTCTTGACCATGAATTTTCTGCCCACCAAATATTGTCTGAACTTGGTCAAGGCATGCATGATTGCCAACATTTCCTTGTCATAAATGGAGTACAACCTCTCAGGTTGACTAAGTTTTTGGCTCTCGAATACAATGGGGTGTCCTCCCTGCATCGAAACTGCACTATCCCTTTGCCAGATGCGTCACACTCTAGTACAAATGTCAAGGTGACGTCTGGTAGTTCCAACATTGGACAAGTGCACATGACTTCCTTCAAGTGATCAAAGGATTCCTGTGATTTATCAGTCCATATGAAGTCCCCATGCTTGGTAAGATCTGTCAGCGGTGCTCTAAGCTGATAAAAACCTCGGACGAACCGCCTGTAATAGTTGCACATCTCGAAGAAGCTCCTCAATTCTATCACGTTCTTGGGCGTCGACCAATCCAAAATGACCCTGAACTTCTCTTGGTGCACCTGTACCCCCTGTGCACTGATGATGTGGCCTAAGTAAAGCATCTCTGTCATACTGAACTCGCAATTGGATTCTTTGGCATATAATGACTGTGCCTCCATGATGCTCAATACCTCATCCAGGTTCCTCATATGCTCTTGCTATGACTGGCTATAAATCAATATGTCGTCGAAGAAAACCAAGACCGATTTCCTTAACTGATCCCTGAATATATGGTTCATGCAATACTATAATGTAGCGGGTGCATTAGTTATCCCAAATGGCATAACCAGGAAATCGAAGTGTCCAAAATGACATTGAAATGCCTTCTTCTCTATGTCCTGCTCTTGGATGTTAATCTGATGATATCCAGAGCGTAGATCAATTTTTGAGAAGAAAACTTCCCCATGCAATTCATCCATCAACTCATCAATGCATGGGATAGGGTACCGGTTCTTGATGGTTTTCTTGTTCAAGGCTCAGTAATCGATGAAAATCCTCATGGTGCCATCCTTCTTCAGAATTAAGACAACTGAAGAAGCAAATGGGTTGCTGCTCGTTCTGATGCGTCCCATCACCAACAATTCCTTGATTTCCTTCTCTATATCATCCTTGAACTTCCTAGGATGACAATAGGGGGTGGTGATCATAGTTTTGGCCCCCTCCTCCAACTCAATGGTGTGATCAAACCCCCTGTCAGGTGGTCTCTCTGATGGAATTGCCTCAAAGACCTTATGATATCATCCCAATAAATTCTTGATCTCTGTGTGGTATTGTTGTCGACCTTCTGAATCCTTCTGAGTAGTGATCAAGAATTCTGTGACATATGCTACCTCCCCATGTATGAATATCCTCTCCATCCTCTTGGCTGAAACTCTCCTGGGTGCTCCTGTCGACATACCTCTTAGAACAACCTTCTTCCCATCCTGATATTTGAATTCCATTTCCAAGGTTTGGTAGTTGGTAGTGATTTTTCCAAAGGTAATCATCCATTGAACTCCTAACACCACATATGTGTCTG
>ML789552.1:508827-520719 GCA_009831015.1 Picea engelmannii
CTTGGATTGGGATTTGTAAGAAGCATGGATGATCACTGTGTATATTCCAAGAAGGTTGGTAATCACTTCATTTATGTAGTGTTGTATGTTGATGACATGTTGTTGGTAGGAAATAACATGGATGTTATCAAGGAGGTGAAATCATAGGTATCCTCCAAATTTGACATGAAGGATCTCGATGTTGCTAACTTCATTCTGGGAATGGAGATTAAAAGAGATCGCACAAACAAGAAACTCTGGTTGAATCAGAGAAAATATGTTGAGACAATATTGCAGAGGTTTAATATGCATGGAAGTAAACCAGTCAAGGTTCCTATTCCTATAGGTGTAAATTTATCTGCAGATCAGTGTCCCAAGAAATAGGAAGAAGAAGAGGACATGTCCCATGTTCTGTATGCTAGTGCAGTTGGCAGTTTGATGTATGCAATGGTCTGTGCTAGACCAAACATTGCACATGTAGTGGCAGTTTTGAGCAGGTATATGTCAAAACCAAGGAAGGAGCATTGGAAAATAGTAAAGAGGGTCTTCATGTATCTTTGTGGCACTACCAGTTATGGATTGTGCTACCAAGGAAGACCAGGATTGGACAGAGTGGTGGACATACATTCTTTGTTGATGCAGACTGGCATGGAGATCTGGATCCCAGAAGATCTACAAGTGGGTATGTGTTTAACCTATTTGGAGGAGCAATCAGTTGGGTGAGCAAACAACAGGCCGTAGTGGCACTCTCAACTACATAAGATGAATACATGGAAACCACTCATGCAAGCAAGGAAGCAGTATGGTTACAAAGATTGTGTTCAGGTATTGGGTCGGTACAACAAGCAGTGAGATTAGATTGTGACAGTCAGAGTGCAATCTTCCTGGCAAAGAACCCAGCTTATCATTCGAAGACAAAGCATATTGATGTTCAATATCACTTTGTGAGAGACATGGTTGAGGAAAAGAAGGTGTTGCTGGAAAAGGTTGACACTTTGAAGAATTTTGCAGATTCATTGACAAAGTCTATGAGCACAGAAAAGTTCTCCTGGTGTAGAGTAACAATGGGCATTGTTTCCCTAGATTGTTGACTATATAATCCCCTGGAACCCTGGATGCAAAAAAAACAACAAGTGGGAGAATGTTGGGTATGTGTTATATTATTTGCATGTGTGTGTGTGGGCACGTCAGGTTCGACAACTGCATCTGGCGATCCCTCTAGTAGTGCTCTTTGTGTCGTGTGCTATTTTGGGTGTTTTTTTTCTATTTTTAGCGTATTTTTCTATTTTTAGAGGTTTACTAAATTAATCCCGGATTAAGGGATCAGGGTTTTGGTATCTACAGAATACCTAAAAACATTGTATATATTGTATGGTGAATGGTGAAATTTGATAATGAATATAAGAAAGGTTTTCCCAGTTAAGGGTTTCCAGTATAAAATCTCTGTGTACTCTGTGTATGAGCCATTGATTAAATTATGTTTTGCTTAAGAATCTATATGCTTTGTTTTACTTCACAGGTTTAAAACTTACATGCTACTTTTATATTAAAACTTAGTTCAAAGAGGACACTTAATATTATATGAAAACCTAATTCAATAAGGAACTTACTTATACTAAATTACTTTTACAAAATATTAAATAAGATTCCAAAAAAAATTATTTACTTATATTAAATTATTTTTATAAAATCTTTTTAAAAAGTAAGTACTTCGTAACTTAACTTAAATTAAAAAGGAAATTCTATTCTTACTCTCATTACTTCTCAAGTGAGTGCTTCTTTCTCTTACAAATATTTGTTGGGACTTGGTAAATAAATATCCAAATAGAAGAACCCTAAAACTACTCTAAAATCTCCATTGAGCAATAGAAAGTGATAACACATAAAAACTCAATGTTCCAATCATATCTGGTTCAGAACATTACAATGGTAAATCCTTCGTCAGACTATGAGTAAATCTAATTTCTAGGAGGATGGATACCCCAAAAAATATTAGGATAAAAGTTGGACAAGCATTGCAAAGAATGTCAGAACATAATATGAAGGAAATTGCAACATTAAAAGAGTGTATGTTAGAACAATATAAGAAAACATTTGTTGAAATTCAAGAGCTTGATATAGAGAGGAAAACACCTAAGTTTGACCATTTGGTTGATCACGAGGAGTATGTGCATGAGGAGGTGGATTTAGATGCTTCAATTGAGCAGTCCTATGAATCTAGTGACACTCACACATCTGATAGCCAGGATGATGACTAGGATGCTCGTGAGAGTTCAGATGTGTTAGCACATAGACATGATGAGATCCAAAGATTGGATGATCCACTTTTGGATATTGATATGAGGTCATGCATAGGGAAATAGGATCTTCCCATGGAGTTGAGCTTGACACAGTCCTTACCTTCTCAGACATTTATGTTAGACATGAGACAGGAGGATGTTAGTGACATTCAGGAGGTGCTTGAGGAGCCTTGTGTAGTATTGGAACACAAGGGACATGTGGATCTACAGACCCAAGATGAGAGGCATGACTTGGAGATAGATGATTATATACATACCTATCAGTATGGGGAGAGTGAGTCACCTCTTTTGGGGAGTCCATTGATAGATCAAGTTGTGGATACTGGTAGCTTGTTGGGATACTCACTTTCAGGACCGGCCTACAATGATGAGGATGCACTCCTTATTGGTCGAGATGACCATATATCATGTCTAGACACATCTGTATGGGATCTAGGTGCACTTGACATTAGTAGAGTGAGCGCACAAGAGGATACACCTACCCATATAGGATACAATGCGATTCAGAGGGGGGTAGAAGTTGGTGATGGTGTGCAGTGGTAGATAGGAGGACTCAGTAGCATAGTGGAAAATGGGCATTTCAGTTTCTTATCTTTTGAGGAGTTTGTTGTTGGGGATTATGTTGTTGACACTAGTAGTGAGAGGAATGAGGCAAAACCTCAATAGGATTGTGATCAGGAGTCACAACACTTGATAAGACAGTTGAGAGTCAGTGAGGACATGATCATGGCAACCACTAGATGCATTGATGATACACACACATTGGTGGCAGGTTATTGCTGGAGGGAATCGATGGCACATGATAGTTCAGATGGGGGACTTGCCATTGATGACTTTCATACTCTCAGGGAGAGAATGACTGTGAAGAGGGTCGACTACTGACAATTGTTGATGGATAGAGATTACCTATTGGAGGTTGGCGAGATGTATCACAGGGCACTGAGGGAGAAGGAGATTGAGGTGAAACAACTCACTCATGTGTTGGTGAGCACACAAGGATTCTTGAAAGTCACATAAACATCCGTTTAGGAATCAGATTCCAGATCAGAGGAGCTCCTTGAGGAGACTAGACAGGGATTTACTAGATCTATCTCAGCTGAGGGTATGATATTTACTTCAGCGAATTCGCCAGAGGATGTTGGTGGATTGGTTGAGGAGCACCATTTGATGGGGGAGCATGAGGAGTACCCAAGATCACTAAGGAGTATGGAGATATATGATTTGGAGATGCATGAGGATGTCCATGTTTTAGAGGGACCACCCTTCACGAGGGGTTTTGAGACACCTGGTCATACATATACGCATAAGGATTCCAAAGCCAGGGGCATTCATGAGGACACTTCGATTTGTGTTCCAGGATTGGCTGACATCCATGTAGAGGTTGATCTAGAAATAAACATTAAGTATGTGATGAGTCAGGAGGATATATGGACTTGCATGACTATCCAGGGGCATATGACGATGATATATAGTTCACATGAGCATTCAAAGGTGTATAGTGGGATTTAGGGGGACGCACTGGATTGCAAGGAGGAGACATAGTCAGTGGAGCATGGAGATTTGTCTCCCTTGAAAAAATATATAGGTATGGGAGATCACCTTCACAGTAGCAGTAGTTGCAAGAGAGATGATGGATGGAGAGTGATTCACCAACAATTTGTGGAGTTACCTACTGTTCTACCCGATGGTTGGCGTTTATTGATGTGTACAGGCGATTATTCACCATGGGTGCCAGTGGACGAGTTTTTGGTCAAGTCCTTGGGATTGACCAAAGTATGTGATACTTCCCAATCCTACAAACAATTGCAGTTATTTCTTTTAACTTTCCCCGACACTTTCATCATTGGCAACAACATAGAGAGAGATATAAAGTGGCAGGGGATATGGAAAGTTGGTAGGAAGAGACCACCTAACAAGAGTTTCTTTATTGCATACAACAAGATAGGGGTGGATCATTAGAGACAAACATTTGAGGCCTTGGACATGATGGAGAGTATCTTAGGCCATGGGATAGAGGACATATATTGATACAGATTCAAATTCTCATTGGGATGAGGATGGAGGGATTCTGATAGTTATCCTTATAGAACATCAATAGTTAGTGGGGATTGGAAGTGATAACCTCCAAATTTTCCAGGGGATCCGGGAGTCCATTTGGTCAGTAGTTTGCTTCATCTTATGATGGTTCGGGTTGTGCCAGAGAGTAGTATACTTCACTCTTGGATGATTTTGAGAGGGATTGCTGGGATTTTTTCTATGTGGCGAGACATGTTCTCCCCGTTGATATTCATGATCGAGTATGGAGATGGATGGGAAGATTTTGGTTCCACAGAGATACCTTTACATGTTCATCTTTATGATAGTAGGCCCAATTATCATAGGTATTTTAGCATGAGGATCCAGGAGTGGGGGATCCAATATTTATACGTTGGGTAGATAGTCATGATCAGAGTAGTGTAGTGTCAGCATGATCCTTGTAAGAGATTAGCATGGGACCCTGGGACTACGAGGCTGGGAATTTCATTTAATGATGGAGGCTAGTGGATATTTGCAGGGGAAAGTCACTTTGATTTTCCATTGAGCCTTAGTGTTATGGGGAACATCACTTGTTGGTGATTCATTAAGGTTTTGTAGTACCTCACTATGGAAGCAATGTTTTCAGTTGGTGGAGGATGTGTTGGGTTTGGTATGGTCTTGGAGGTCAGACTCATTTCGGGTTGAGGTTGTTTGTTATTTGTAGGAGACTCATGGTGTTGATATGTCACAGGACTATACTTCACAGGGAATTGTAGTTCACATCTTGATATGGGATCCATGGATTGGAGTTCCTGGTAGTTCATTGTTTGAGGGAGTTGAGTTTCAAGTAGAGTGGTTGCTTGGGGAGTTGACTAAGGTTCTATGGCCATTGATCATTCTACTCATCAGGAGCATTTGGGTGTCATGCATGGTGAGCACTTGGAGGGGAAAAATCTTGAGAGGAGCCTACTTTGTGTCACACAGGTGGATATGGGACCCTGATATCATATATAGACTGATTAAGTTATTTCTTGAGGACAAGCAATATTTTAGCAGGGAGGAATGTAATATCCCCCTTTTTGGACATTACTACATTATAGAGTGTTATGCCTACCAGAGTAGAAAGATAGGGGTGAAAAAGAGTTTATGATATGTTGAGGGGTTTTATTGGGCCCGACTTACATCATTCATCATATTTTATCATCAAGATCCATTCCGCACAATTTGGCTTTGGTTCCGTTACATTCCGATGATTTCCATAATTTTGAGTTATTATGGGTCATATTATTGGGAATAATACTTGGAGAATCCTCTTAGTGTAATAGCTCATTGGAATAGGGAGGAAGAGCACTACAAGATCAGATGATTAGAAGTGAATTTCAGTTGTCGAAGAAACCATATGGAAGAATAATCACTTTTAGAGGCAAAAAAGTCCAATTAAATAATAAAGTGATTTAATTAAAGAATAATAAAATAAAGTAAAATTCATTTGGAGGGAAAAGGTGAACAAGGGGGATAAAAGAGAGATAGGGGCCTCTATTCTCCCATTATGTTGTTTATGATTTTGATGTCTAGCTTATTTCTAGAGAGCCCATGCACTTGGGGATTTTGAGGGTTTTGACTGAACAAACCCTAGAGATTAACTCAATGGTGAAAGATTCCACCTTTCCTGATCCAAGATTTTCCAAGGAGGTGAAATATTCCTCCCTCACCATTCTACATCATATCATCGTTACTTCAACCATTAGTTTGGCAAGGAGGGAGCACCAGTGAGGGTTTCCAACAGGTGGGGCACACCAATTGAGGAAGATCAATTTGATTTTCTTTGGAGAGCTTGGATCTTCAATAGATCTCACTCCATGATCATTTTCCTTCACCCTAGCACCTTTTTGCATCATTGTTTGAGTGGATTCTTCAACCCATTCATCCTATCAATTAAGAGGGTGTGTTTCTCTTCAGGAAGGCGCATTGTGCATAGTGGATCTCGTGAGTTGGAGCCGGAGATTACTCCCAATAGCTTGGATGTTCATCAGAGGGTTTCTCTAACCCCTGGTCTACATTTAAGCACTTGGTTTCAATAGTTTGGAGGCCATCTTCAAAGAGGCTGAATTCTTGGATTTCTACATCCAATGAGGGTGTATTGTATTAGGGAGGACATCACATTACAACTTGGAACAAGTTGGATCTTCTATAGTTTTGGATGTCATCTTGAGGAGGCTTTTGGAAGCCTATATATTCTTCTCTCTAGTGTATATTGGAGGCATTATCATCCATACACTCTATTCTCTTATTTCTATTCCAGATCTACTCCATTTTGTATGAGGTCAACTATATATGAATAATGAATTAGATCTAAGGTATTTGTGATTTTTTTTTTTTAATGATCCTGCATCTTGATGACTATATTCCATTTCTGTATATTCATTATTTGTTGGCTACAAACACACATAAAACCAACACTATAAACCCCAACACAACTCAAGAGAATAAAATCAACAAAGTGTTTGACAAAATACCACAACCAAAAAACTCATAAAACACATAAAAAGTCAATGTTCCAATCGGACCTAGTTGGGAACATTACACAGGCTCATCTTGGTTGTTAGGGGTTGACCCACAACTAGTTCCAATCAATTTGGTTTCCCTAAAAACTGGTTGTGAGTGATTATTGTTGATCTTGGGTGACTTGGTATTATTTGTAGGTAAAGAAAGTGTTAGAAATTTATCATTTAAGTAATATAGGGAGGAGGTCGTGATTTTGTTCCCACCTTTCTATAATTTTTCAACCACATGTTATAGGATTAATCGGTAAATGCAAACATAAACATATCTCCCTATATTCCACTGGAAACTAGAACAAAACATAACAAAATATGGAACTTTCCCTAAGTTTTAATTATTGAGTCTACTAGTTAACAAGAGATGGACAACATACCTTTTAAATGTCATTTCCTCTTTCCATTGCCATCCTAGCTTTGTTCCAATGCTCCAATGAAATTGAACCAGCAAGGGAACACAAGCCAACCAAAGTGAAAGCAACACGATATACTCAACAAGAACCTATGCATGTGATCAAGGAATCATACAATAAAACAAGACTAGTTTTATGGGAAATAAACATATTATTGTATCATATTAAATGAAAGTGGATATTACAACCAAAGCCTTGATGTTGCAAGGTACCATTTCAATGGCCCTTTTCTCCAACACAAACACCTTTTCTCCAAACTTGAATGAAGAAGATCCACAATGACTTGATGAGTTGAAATGAGGTTCTCAAGCATGATTCTGAAGTAGAACTCTCCATACAATTCTTAGCGTATTCAACCTTAGCCTCTTCCATGAGAGATCCCTCTTTATATAGTGTGAAATATATATGGATGAGGAGATTAGGATGATCCCACCAAATCATAGAAGCGAGTAAGATCCAAACCAATTGGAGGCCACCTTATCTTCTAGATGATCCCCTTCTAGAACATTCATGAAACTTGACTTTTCCTGAGCTTAAAGCATAATCACACCCTACCTACTTAGAATCCTACAACAATGTCGCAATCCAAGTATGGTGCAACATGCAACGATCAGGCATCGTTGCACCCTAGGAATAGAGTAGGGTGCGACGACCTTCCTTTATAGGGTTTTCTGGCAGAGGAAGTCAAATCACTTTTCTCCTGGAGAAAGTCTATTTTTATATTTTTAGGGAACATGAACACATCTTGTCAAGTGATCATTGAGGTGACCAAAATAATGTATAACCGAATTCCCCCCAAAGTATGAAGCTGAAACTTTTGACAGTCAAAATACTTTGTAGAATGTGTGTGTTGGAAACAAGGAGCGCATCGATCAAGAACCTGCACACAATCAAGCATTACCATAACAATATACCATTTTCTGAGGTAGGAATTCCCATACTCAGATTACAAAATGTCAAGTGAATCATGGCCACAAAATATACATTGTGGATCCATCTCATTGCGAATCGGCATAGCCACCAAGAATACATTGTGGATCTATGCTCTAAAATGACTCAAATTCAGACATATCCATGAGACATACAAAGTGGATCTATGTGTTAATACAAATCATGAATACTCCACTACAACCTGGACCAGAATGGTGTGATCCAGGGTCTTCATTTACATCGTCCCTAAGTACAAATCTAACCATGTGATTATAGGTGTTGAATTTGAACATGGTAGAAACCGCTTGATTACCATCCAATGATGAGAATAGTTAACAAGTGTGAGGGAAATCACCACTAATGTCAATGAATCCCAAGTTACCCCAGTACAATCCAACGAATGTGAATAAATGAGTTGAAGTTGAACACTCGATGGAATATCCCAATTAGGGGTCAATGATGTGAACCCACTGTTGAAAGCGAAGAGACCTGCCATTAAATGATTTATAAGTCTTGTTCCTAGATAATGTGTTGAAGTCGACAGGAAAATACATGTCACAGGAGGGCATTAATTTACCCCCCATCAATGACACAAAATAAGTAACATATTTGAATTAGATCAGAGTGTGAATTGATTTGAAATTGACTCAAGGAAGGATGACATGGTAGAAGATTTATAACTGCAGATGGTCGACTTGATAGAAGGCTTATTTTGGTTGGACTTCTCTTGAACATATGAATGACACGACAATGGTCTTTGCAACATTGACTTAAGGAGGACCCAATATGTGAAGTTGTGGATGGTCAGTCGAGAGACAAATGGATTTCCCAACCCGGATATGATGATGAAGGGGGGTGTCATGTTCAAGAGTGACTATTACTACCACTAACACAAAATACAAAGACATATTTCTTTCCCAATTCCCCCCCCACCATTTCTGGTGAGTACCTCTTTATTTTTACACAAGCTTGAGGAGGATAGCATAAGCTTGTTGATGTAAGCTCATCCTTCGGACGAGTCCCTCAGAGTATGTTTAACGAACCCTAAGAAGGAAGTGTTCGATCCCATATGGGCCTTTTGATGTTTGTTTTACGAGTCCAAGGAAAGAAAAATCAGAGGTTTTTCAATTTTAGAGAGTCTGAAAAATACTTAAAGAGAACTCCATCAGTTCATTTTTCATAAATTAATCTGATGAGACCGAAAAAGTGATAATCTACCGCTCATCAGATGTTTTCTTCAAATACTTTTACGAGCGTGAAAAGAACAAGGTCGCTCGACAATATTTTTATTTTTAAGGAGCGAGAAAAGATCTTAAGGGGTACTCCATAGATTTTTTTTCATGTCACCATTACGAGTTCGAAAAAATGATAAAATACTACTCAATTACATTCTCATGGTTTCACAAACGTGAAAAAGAATCAAGACTTGCTCAGAGTTTTTCCTGAAAAACCCTAAAAGGATCTGTATACATGAAAAATGTATAAAAACAAAACAAAAAGTGGACCCTTGTTCCAATGATTCACTCCTATAATTTTCTATCTGCAAAAACTCAACCACTTGTAAAGTTGTTAGAACTTTAGGGTTTGGATGAAGTATAAAAAATAATATAATATTCAAATGAATAGTAATAAAATCATTAAAATGGGTAAAAAACCACATTTCACTATTTCATTTGTAACTTCACCCAAACATTGCTCCAAACCCTCCTTTTACCTCGATTTTCAACTGCGGATTACGGAGTGCACGACTGATCATTTGACAAATCGTCTCCACAGAAAAGGTAGTATTCATCTCCTCCATCTTTTCATGGATTAAAATTTGATTTTCATGGGTTAAAAATATGCTTTTGGGTTGATTCTTTGGGGTTACCCATGCGCGGAGGTCGTCGCATGTGCCTTATATCAGGACCTGCGATGATCTAAGATAGTTGCATTCGACCCTAAAGCTAGGGTGCGATGACTTCGCACTGTGAAAATGCACAGGCCTGCGACGTATGCAGCCCAAAAGTTTAAAAAGATGAATCCAACAAGAAAAACCCTCCAGGAAAGAAAATTATGGTTCTAATTTCTTTTTATGGTTCTTTGGCATGTCTTCCATGGTCAAGAGGTTGGAATGGCACGAGAGAGAGCACAAAGAGGAAGACTACTTCATCGGGAATGACCCAAGAACAATAATGGCCCTCTGGCAGTGTGGGTTGTTAAAATTATTCAAGATTCAGGGTATGAGGGCCCAACTGAGACTCCTTGAGTACTTCGTTCACATGTGGGATGTGAAGGAGTAAGAGTTTCATGTGGGTTCCCACATACCAGGGATGATTTTAGGGGATAAATTTCGCTCATGGGCTAATTTTTCATGGTTTTTCCAAAAACAAGATTCGCTATTTTAAAAATGATTTGCCCAAATTCTATAGGATAAAATTATTTTACCTTAAAAATCACCAAAATTTTATAAAAACTATATAAAATCCTTATAAATTTGAATATTTTTACAAAAATATCACCAATCATTTATAGTTGGCATATGAAGGGTTAGTAAGATTTGCCAAGTTTTCTACATTTTAAAATAAATTTCCATCCTTAAAATGATCCCTGCCACATACTGGCCATAGATATCGAGGATATCTACTTCCTAATAGGACTATCTCGTTGTGGATCCTGAGTAACACTTACAGGTAGCAGGGGTGGCAATGAGCCTATGAACCACTACATCAATGAACATTGTGTGCTGAGTACCCAGAAACATAGTGGTAAAGTCGCTATTAGGGATGTTCGAGACTTGCCTCTGTGGACCATCCTCTATACCATAACTCACATGGTAGGGAGTACAGATCCCCATATAGCTATACAGAGCTATTTTCAATATGCACTGGAGTGTATGAAGCCCCGAGTCTTCAACTGATGTGAAGAGGTTCTTAAAATTATGAAGAAACAACTGACCAAGTGCAGAAGTGGCGGGTTGAAACAGTTCGGGTACAATTCTATTTTGGTATCCTTCTTCCTAGAGAGGGTCCCAGTTTTACGCTTGCAGGTCGAGTGTGGTATACCTTCCCCACATGATCCAAGAATGAAGAGGTGGCTAGAGCTCATGGCCCATCATGCAGCAGGTCCCATCGTTAGGTATAATGATGTCTTCTTCGACTGGTTGAGAAATCAGATGCTCATGGTCGATGATTATGCATATGATGGGCTAGATTTTCATGGAGATCCGAACCTAGCTCTTCCCGAAGGTTCCCAATGGGGGGAATAGGTAAGAAATAAATTTTGTTTATATCATGTTTTTGCTATTTTTAAAGATATAAAATGTTTTGTATGTTGTTTATCCAATGACTAATCAAATTCTCTTTGAAAATTCAGATGTGGGACCTTATCTTCCTCCAGGTTCATCCCCTATCAAGAGATGAGGGGAAAGAGGTGTCATGGCAGGAGTAGCTTCTGCTGACTTCGAGACCATAGAACAAAATCTGGAGGGACTCACGATGAACATCCCAGATGCCTCCATAGATTCTATTATGAGGCATTATCAGTGCCACATAGTGGGCATGTCTGCATCCATCGGTCGACTGTTGCATAGAGTAGTATGAGCAGTCGTGCGTTATAGAGAGAAAGATCCTTGATGCTATTGTATATGAATCCATGTGCTTCACATTTTTTATATTTTGGTCTTCGGACAAAAACACTTTTTTGTAAACTTTTATC
>ML789552.1:536497-589626 GCA_009831015.1 Picea engelmannii
TGAAGAAGAAGATAAGGGATTTGTCCTGCTTAATGGTTGTTCTAGAAGCTAACAAGAAAGAATCAATGATTTATTTGATGGGCACTACTTCCTTGGTAGAGGGATAGCCCATAAGTAGCATATCATTCACAAATTGCAAGTGGGAGAAGGGCCCGAGTCATGGAGGAGGTTGAGGCCTTTTAGATGGCCAAAAGCAACAACATTGTGGAGTGGAGGCATCTCCCAAGACCCTCTGCCATAAGAATTAACAGAAACGAAGAAAGAAGGTTTCCTTGTCTGATGCCTTTAGAGAGGTGGAAGGGGGGGGGAGGAGAGCCATCAACCAATACATAAAAGAAGGTTGTTGAGACAAGTCTTTTGACCTAGCTCAAACTAAATCCAAAAGCTATTAGCATCTAAACAATGAATTCCCAATTTGAACAATCAAATGCTTTGGACAAATCAAGCTTGATGGGAATACCTAGTTAGGGAATGAATGGATTTATGCACCACTATGATCCCATCCAGAATTTGGCCTTGTTCATGTAACCTCCTTTCTCATGTGAAGTTATGCGATACATATTCTGCTTTAGTCTATTAGCTATAACCTTGGATATGATTTTATAAATTACATTACAAAGTGAGATTGACATGAATTTGTCCAGAGAATTATCTTAGCCTTCTTTGGGGATAAGAGAAAGGAAGGTAGAGTTGAATTCTTGCAGAATTCCTTGTGTAGATCTAGAGTCTTCTATCACTTTTCAAACATTTGTCTCTACCACAGTGCAACAATTTTGGAAGAACTTTGTTGTGAATCCATCCTTTCTTGGAGATTTCCTTGTAGCCATCTCCATGATTGTTCCTTCCATCTCTTCAGGAGTGATTTTCTCATTAGACTCGCATTCTACTCTAGAGTAACCAGTCTGGGGATATGGCTCAAGATTGAGTTCATAGCTCTTTCTCTCAATCTCCAGCTTTGAGAGGAGTTGATGGTAGTAAGCAATGAGCTCCTTTTCTATGTCACCATGCTCTTCCAGTTTTYCCCCATTGGCATTATGTAGAGAAAYGATTTTGTTCATCAACATTGATTAATCATGGAATCGTGGAAGAATTAAGAGTTCCTGTCACCTTTCTTGAGCCACCTGATTCTTGAGTTTTGTCTCCATAAATTTTCATCTTGCTTCTCTCTCATTTCTATTTTCTCCTTTGATCTATCCTCCTTTAGTGATAGCTTCTCATTCCTACCTTCTTTTATGATAATTGATTGAACCTCTTCCATTTGGATTTCTAAGTCATGTTGAGCTTTAAAAATATTTCCAAAGACTTTCTTATTCTAATACTTAAGTTTGGTCTTTAGGATCTTGAGGTACTTCTAGAATCGATACATCAACGTTCCTTTCATTGGATCTACATCCTTCCACCATTGCTTTATATTTTCTTTGAAGTACAGATGATCAAGCCAAAAAATTTCAAAGAAAAATGGTTGATTTGGGAGGCCCTAGGTTGCCCCTGGTTAGACATATAGTGATCGGATCTCGCTCCAGGTAATATTTCTTCTTTAAATGTTGCTCCTGTTTAGATGAGGGATTTAGTAATTAGGAAGCGATCTAACCTTACTGCAATCTGATGCTTACCTCCTCTTTTATTGTTCCATGTATGGAAACCATTGGTGGTCATTATTTCCACCAATCGTAATCTTGATATGGTGTTCATAAAGGTAACACTATCCTCCCTTTTAGCACCGAACTTTTCCGTCCAAAATTTCATATGCAAACCTTTTGAGTTTGTGAAGTAGGGACCATATTCAAAGACACATTATCTATCCTCTATGCATTGCTATAGAAAATCCCTTGGAGCCAAGCTTCAGATCTACTTGGTCCTTGGGCTTCAATTGTGAGTTTATCTACCAAATTAATGTTTTCTCCAAGGGCTCCCCATAAAATTCCTTATAACCAGCCTTGCCTAAGACCGATGATATAGATTTAAATATTGATATGGCTAGTATCTTAGCAAAGGTTAATGTACCTGTCCCTCTTAGTATTGATATTGTATTTTTTTTTTAAATACCTACAACATAGTCGCTATTGCGACATCTTGGAGTGTCGCTCCCATAGAAACCACGTCGGAGATGATACCTCTTAATGTATCTCTTCCCACGTTCTAGACATCTCTCTTGCCACCTTCAAGACGTCGGTCTTGCCACGTTCCAGACGTCTCTCTTGCCACGTTTAAGACGTCTCTCTTGCCACGTTTAAGACGTCTCTCTTTCCACATTCAAGACGTTGGTATTGCCATGTTCCAGACGTCTCTCTTGCCACGTTCTAGACATCGGTCTTGCCACGTTCCAGACGTCTCCCTTGACATGTTCTATACGTCGGTCTTGCCACGTTTGAGACATCGATCTTTCCACCTCCAAGACGTCGCAATAACGAAGAAATCTATGTCGTCGGAAAAGAGACATCATGTGAAATGATGTTTGAGGGGTTCCATTGTTTGTCATTCTCCTGATAATATAAAGTGGCAATTGCGTCGAATGCACCGTCAGAATTTGACCCAAATGTACTAGTGATTGTGTGACTCAGTAAGGGCAGAAGAGCCAATATCTTTCCAAAAAGTAATGGAAATAATGCAAGTCGAGGCTTCTTCATCAATAATGGTTGTATAGATATTCTTGTTTTCAACAACAACTTGGATCTGAAATGCTAATTGAGGAGGAAGCCTTGGAATGTGATATTCCAAGTCAAATATTATTAAATTAGTATCGGTAGGATCAATTCCACCAATATCCTTTAACAATGCCTTCTGTTGAGTAGGACAACTTTGAAGGACTTCGAGAGAAGACATCGCAAAGGGTGCTTGCGCAAGGTCTTCTACAATATTGTAGTTTTGGGCAGCACGTGCATGAGGATTAAACGAAGACTTTTGAACAATGCCCTTGGGAGGAGAGTGAAGAACTGTATCGAGACCCAATCATTCTAGATG
This sequence comes from Picea engelmannii, assembly GCA_009831015.1. Lineage (NCBI taxonomy): Eukaryota > Viridiplantae > Streptophyta > Pinopsida > Pinales > Pinaceae > Picea > Picea engelmannii. The sequence goes on from ML789552.1 coordinate 539,459, forward strand.
AAGAGGATCATTTGGATGTGAAGTTGGAGGAGGAATTTGAACCAATGAAGGTGGTATATCATGAACTTTATCTTTCGATGGAGAGTAATCTTTGTCTCGAGTTGTGACTGAAACTTCATTCTTCTTGGAGTCACCAGTACACATAAGTACATAGGATGAGGTACAAGGAGAGGGAAATGGTTGTGACAAGACGACAGGTGTAGAAGGTTTCCCGATCCCTTGGAGGAACTTAGTAACCTCAGCACGTCATGGAAAATATTTCGTGTAATGATCATCAACACAAATAAGGAAAGGGTAACGAGGTTTACGTTTATCTTTGTCATCATCAGGCTGCATTTTGGGCTTCTTAGATTGTGGATTGTTATTTTTGTCTTCCTTATTCTTTCCCTTCCCTTTCTTTTTATTTTGATTCTTTTAGATAGGTGTATATTGAATCGAATTAACTTCAAAAGTCTTACAGGAGGAAGGAGTAGGAGTAGTAGTATTTTCTACATTAGAATTATTAGATTTAGGATTGGTGTGACTGTCTTGTGTAGACTGAGTCTCAGTATGGAAGGTGCCCAACACACCATCAAAAAAATGAGAAGCTACTGGATGTTTCGAGGTAGGATTCATGGATGGACGAGGAGCATCAGGGATCAAGTCATAAAGTGTGCCCATTTGTGAATAAACGAGATCTAGATACTGAGCACGACTAATCACCTTCTCTTCAATGAAAACACCACCCATGGTGACATCACAGGCTATAGGACTAATGAGTGATTTGGTAAACCACTCAGCCAATAGTTGATCGGGAATGGGAACTTTGATTAACCATCTTCTCCTCCTCCACTCATGGATGTGATCAGAAATATGAGTGGAAGACGATTGTTTAAAAGAACTCAAAATTTCAGTTCCTGTCTCATAAAGAATAGGCAACTGGTAATGCATTAAAAAGGCCATTTCTAGGGTATTAAAGTCATTAAAGAATCCTTGTGGTAACTCAATGTACCATTTAGCTGCCGAACCCGTGAGAGTTCATTGGAAAAATCATAATCTAATGGAGTCGTCCATCAATGAGTTGGATGAGCACCAAACATGGAAAGTCATAGCATGATTATTCAGGTCTTCTCTCGATCGACCATCAAATTTAGGGATGTCAGATGGTAGTTTGGATGGGATGACATGCCAATGAGGAGAGTGAAAAATAGGATCATTTAAGATCTTAGAAAAATCCAATAAATCCAAAGTGGCAAGAAAAGGAAATTGTTTGTTCACTTGTGGACATTGGTAGTTTTGATGAGGAAGTCTCGTAGGTATACTAGTAGGACCATAAGTAGTTTGTAGATGATTAGGCAATCCTGACATATTCGGTTATAGAGGGTTTTGATTCAAATATCCAATGGGGTTTGGTTGATTAGGTATGTTCCCTTGGAAAGGGACATTAGATTAAAAATTCTGACCCCAAGTAGGATTTATAGAACCTGGGTACGGTTGACCGAAATTGGGAGGTACAAAAGAATTAAATTGAGGATGTTTCCCCCTAGACGATTGTTGATTTCCTTGGAAAGGAATATTCCAAGGTTTAGATTGTAACACATGTATATTTTTTCCATAAACTAGGTTATGGAATCCAACTTGAGGTTTTCCCCCAATTTGAGGTTGTCCCCCAATCTGAGGTTTCCCCCCAAATTGAGGTTGCCCCCCAACTTGAGGTTGGCCTCCAACGGGAATCTGAAAACCAGAAGAGACCGAATGACTGGTGCCTCCAACTCAATTAGAGACACTAGGGCCAGGGCAATTAGACCCTCCAAACAAAGGCAGAGGAGGAACGTAAGGCCCCCCGGAGAGAACTTGGGTAGGTGTAGGAACAAACTGACTAACAACATTATACCCAGGGGGAACAAAAAATTTTGACCCTCCGAATAGATTCTGGGTAGGAATATAAATGGAAGTATTCAAAGATTTATACCCAGGGGGAAGTGACGGATTTGGTATAAGTGGAAGTGGCATTCCAATAGGATCTTGAGTGATAACCACATTTCTAGTAGAAATATTCGTAGTACGTGGGGCCATAGTAGAATGGGCCATCTGGAGAGGAAGAATAGAGTGAGAACCAACCAAAACTTGGTCTGAAATTGTGGTGACATTACTAGTTGTGCCAGTAAAGTGATCTAAAGGTACCATATAGGTAACATACATCTCAGGCACTTGCAATGCCATAGGTTGATTAGGAATTTCTCTTAGGCTGCCATAAATATCATGTACTGAAGAAGGGGTAGAGCTAGGATTAAATATTCTAGTAGTGTGAGCCAGGGTTCTAAATGATTCACTTTGAAAAAGTGGATCGTCTACTCCAAATCTTGCGTTAGGTCTAGTAGGTACTTCAGTGTTGTCAAAAACAACAATTTCTCTCGATGAATTCATTTGAATAAAATGTGCGTCATGTCTAATACCCAATAACGGATTTGGGGGAAGTCTAAAAGCCTCTAAAGATTTCCAAACAATTCGAAAACTCTCTAAAGAGTGTGAACTTCCAACTTGTGAGGCTACTTCGTTATTGACTGCTCCCTCAGGAGATCCCTCTGGTGATTTGGGAAGCAAAGGAAGGTAACCTTCCGGATCTTCTGGAGGTAGCCCTTGTATCCTATGTGAATGGTGAAGGCCGATGTTGGCTGAACCAAGTAAAGAATGAAAAAAAATCTATGGTCAACTAGAGAAACAAACAACACTCACTAATAAAATCTAGAAATCAAACCAAGAAAACAAACCTTCTTATTTCGAAGTCACTAGTTGGTGATGAAATAGAATGTCGTGAAATCAAGACAAGAAAGGGCTGAGATGAAGCGAGTGGAAAAGTTACATTGACGACCTTCTTAACGGAATTACACCTTGGTGCAAGCTCCCAAACATAATCGTGGGTATACCCTCCAAGGAGCCCGAGTGAGTTTGGCCAACGTCGATTCCAGGTACCATGAAGAATTTCCCCTCCACATTCACCTCATGTAAGGACCCTAAAGAGATAGGATACTAAGGTTACCAATTGCAACAATGATGCCTGGGGAAATGATCGACAGTCTGATCCATGTGCAAAGGAAGGGTATCTAGCCCAAAATAAACTCGAAAGGATCCCGCACATAATCGTGGGTATACCCTCAAGTGACTCCCAATAATATGCACAATCTCTACACCAAGACCAACAAGGCAGGGTGAGTAACTCTGTTGTTCTTAATGCGACCTCATGTTTGACCCTTGTGTGAGAAGGGCTTCCCAGGACAAAATGTAACAATTGGATTTGAACTCTCCCTATCACAAGATACTAATGTGTGTTTTGATGCTTTGGAGAGTGTGCCTTACATCCTATTCCAAATCTCTATCCTAGCTAATGTTGGTGAAGAGAATTTCTACAAAATAAAAGCTACTAATAAATTTTAAATTACGTTGTATTTTAAAAGTTGTTGTTTACTCAAAAGGGAGATGGAGATGAAACTAATGATGTTGTGACCTTGACCCAATAAAATGAAAGAAGAGATGAGTATGAAATATTTCAATTCGATGAACTCTAATTATAGTAGGGAGAAGGTATCTATTTCTGAAGTACAAAATCTACAAAATACAATTTCTCATTTCTTGAATGAACATAATTCCAAATAATCAAAGACTACAAAATTTTCCAATGTTCTCGTTTAATAAAAAAAAAATTGAATGCAAAAATTTTCTTATGAAAGATCACTAAAAAGAATAAATGATTCCAGTTCTTCCTTTCCCAAATCAAATCAGAGATGTTATGAATAAAGGAAAGCATAATCCAAGAAAATTAACACACTCTTAACACAATTCCCAAATCAAAGTCATAATGTAGAAAAAAATGAAAATGATTGGAAGACTTTTTTTCAAATGCAAACAAAAATGTTTCTCAATCAACAAACAATCTGGAAAGAAAAATCAATCCAAAACCTCAAATAAATCAAAGACCCTTTTTCAAACCAGCACTCATATCAAGATCCAGAGATTATATCCTTGTACCAAAGATCAAAAGAAAAAACTTGCAAAATTTACAAACAAAGACTTTCAATCACTAGAAACCAATCAAATGCAAGTTTTAAAATCATAAATCAATCAAACACTCGTATCGGAAGTTCATCCCAGGCAACTGAGGAAAAACTGGGTGAAAAAATACAAATTGACTCACTCCAACAAATCCTATAGGAATCGTCCCAGGATGACAGTGGGGCACAATGCGACAAGCTAAGGTCGTCGTAGGCTTCTAATAAGCCACAATGCGACGTCGACGCACTGGATTGTACAATAAGGATGTGACGTCTGAGGGTCATCTCAAGCTATATATATGGTACAGTGCAACGATCTATGTAACTAAGGAAAAAATGGGAGAAAGGAAAAAAAATCTAACTAAACTTTTAGACCCAGGGAGCCCAGATCGATCACCCATAGACTCAAAGAATGAATTCAATCAAAAGAAGGTAGGCTACAAGAAAAGAAGAAGAAAAAAACCAAAAGGAAGTCATATCCCTAGTATGTCCACCAATTTTGTTATAGGATTAATAGGTAAATGCAGACATAAACAGATCTCCCTAGATTCCACTGGAAACTAGAACAAAACAAAATAGAATATGGAACTTTCCCTAAGTTTTAATTATTGAGTCTATTAGCACCAATTCTTGCAAGTCATGAGCGCCGAGTGTAGCGCACCGAAGAAGTCCATTTCAGGATTAAAATCAAGCGAGCGGGAATTTCGTTTTCAACGATGAGGATCCACAGATGGAGTAGATCAACGGTCATCAGCTAAGCTTGAGTCGTGGAATTGCACGAGGTTTAGTGCATGGGCTCATATCTTAAGGCCAAAGTCACGAATTGATTAGTCATTTCGTGATTTCGGCTACTGGGACTTCAAAAGACATGGGGTATCTCTTCCACTGCATCGAGAAACCTAGAAACCCAAAATGCGAAAAGCGCCCAAAATCCGTTTTGGCATTCCGACTACCGGGAGTTCAAGAGACAAGGGATCCACTTTTCCACTGCATCGGGAATCCCCGAAACCCGAAACGCAAAAATCCATTTCAACATTTCGGCTACCAGGAGTTCAAGAGACAAGGGAGTCGCTTTTCCATTGCATCAAGAATTCCCAAAACTCGAAACGTGAAAATCCATTTTGGCATTCCGGCTACAGGAATTTCAAGAGACAAGGGATCCACTCTTCCACTGCATCGGGAATCCTCAAAACCCAAAATGTGAAAAGCTATTTCGGCATTCCGGCTACCGGGAGTTCAAGAGACAAGGGAGTCACTCTTCCACTACATCAGGAAACCCTGAAACCTAAAATGTGAAAAGTGCCCAAAATCCGTTTCGGCATTCTGGCTATCGAGAGTTCAAGAGACAAGGGGTCACTCCTCCACTGCATTAGGAATCCCCGAAACCCAAAACGCGAAATGAAAAAGTGCCCGGGAGCCATTTCAACTACCGGGACTTCAAAGGACAAAGGGGTCATTCCTTTATGTTTTCAGTCTCGGCCATCCTCCATGGAAAAGGTAGTTAATGAATATTGAGCAGGTGGTTGAGACCTTAGATCAAGCAATGAATGTAGGGCATGGAGGTTATGGCAGGTAGTCTGCCCAAGATCGTCCTGTGTGCAGGTTTTCCTAAAAGAGCCATGTCGATCTGATGTCCTCGACTGATCAGAAGAACCTGCACACGCTAAGTTAGACTTTAATGTCTCATCTACCCTCTTGCTGCCAAGAGAGCGAATTTATCTGAGTATATATACTCAGTTTTTGTATTTTTGTAAGGATGGATGGTAGAGCAGAGCTCCCGACAGTAATGTTTTAATGAAGCACTGGTTTTCTTGGCTATGTATCTATATATGAAATTTCCTTGTTTAATGTAAGGCAACTCTCTTTTTCATCTTGTTTCGATCTCATACTAAAAGAGTTCATGACTGAATGATTCACATGAATCGTCCTGACTATGTTATGATAAAGGATTTATTATAGCGCTATTATGTTCTTTTAGCATTTTTTCTTTTGAATATAAGAGGTTCTTGTGTTCAAAGTTTTCTTCTACAGGCTGTTGGAAGCCCGATGCCTACAGCAACCCTTCACATTTCCTTACAGAAGTATTCCTCCTACTCACCCTTATTACAACTTACTGCCTAAAATTGAATAAAGGCCTCATCTTCTTGTTCATGCTCGGCCTAGTTTCTGAGTTAGAATGATATTGTTCCGAGTTTACTTCCATCCATCACCCTTTATCAACAAATCATGACATTCAAACTGATGGGCCTCAAACTTACTGCTGCTGCAATCCAGGAGTGACTTCTGACGCCAACATTTCTGGCGCCATTGTCGGGGACGAAGTTAAAAACATTTCCTGGGATTGAATGACATCGAGCCTCTGATTCTGAAGGTGCATCAGGCATCAGAGCCCTACGAGATTGCTATTGTGCACCTGGCAACTCCATTGTGATGACTCCACTGTGGTGAACCTGTTGTTTTATTTGTGGCTTCCAGAGGTAGACACACGTGGTCCCATCCACAGCTACCTCTAGCTACACCTGAAGCTGATCCGGAGGTGATTTTTAGAAAAGGAAAGTCCTCTGAAGGAGAAACTTCCACCGCCGAACCAGGTAATTTTCCATCTCCTTCTATAGGAACTCCATTTTCTTCTTCTCATCTTCCTAGCAGACCTTTTTATGAAGTTTCTCGTTTCCTGAATTTCGGGAGTGTTCCTGCTGAGTTCTCCCCTCCTGGTCTGGGATTGGAGGGAGAAATTCTTGTCACTCCCCTCTCCCCCGAAGTTGTACCTTGGCATAGACCTAGGAACATAGAATATTTCCCCACCCCCAGCTTTACCACCCCTCCTCTTATTATTGTTGCTGCTACTGCATAGAGAGAAACATCTGTTGACTAAATCCCCTTAGCCTTCTCTCTAAATCCCCCATTGTTTCCCTCTCCACCTGTAAGCTCAGTTCCAGTATCCCCTGTTCGAGCTCCTTCTCCTCTGATTTCTCCTCCACCTAGTATTCCTATGGCAGGAGAAAATCCCCCCATGACCAAAATGGAGGCTATAATAGTTGCTAGGTATGTTCCCCTTTTTTTACCTCAGCCTCTCAATGCCCTTCCAGTAGATGGCTACCTTAAGAAGCTGCCCAAGTTTACAGGCGAAGGGGACATAGCTACAAAAGAACACCTTGAAGCCTTTTATAGTTTTATAGATGATCATTTTATCATGCATGCATATGCATGGATGAGGATTTTTGTCCATAGCCTTGAAGGCAAGGCTATAAAATGGTTTAGAGCCCTGCCTCCTGGATCTATTGATGGGATTGAGGCTTTGGATAATGCCTTTTTGAGATAGTGGGGAGACAAAAAAGACTTCACGTGTTACATGACAGAGTTTGGGTCTTTGAAGAGAAAGGAAGGAGAGTCTGTCTCTAACTTCTCCAAGAGATTCAATAAAATGTACAATAAGATCCCCACTAAAATAAAGCCCTCAGGAGCCTCTGCTAAGATCACTTATGCTAGAACTTTTGATCCCGATTTTTGCCTTCTGATGAGGGAAAGGACAGCCACTACTTTGGCTCACATGCAGGATGCATCCATGGAAGTAGAATCTAACATATTGGATGTCGATCAACTCAGGAATAAGGCTGATAGAGACATATCCAGGAAGAGACCTGAAGCCTCCCCATCTAATTCCTCTCCCCTTCCCCTTCAGACGGACGAGGTAACTAAAGTGCTAAAATCACTTTCGGCTAGAATGGAAAGGTGGGGGTTAGAAGGGAATCCCATGTACAGAAATCCCCAAAATATTGATAACAGAGGCTTCAAAAGGCCTAGAAATAATGTTCCACAAGATTTGACAAGGGAACAAAGGAGAAAAGATAGAGACGAGCAGAGGATTCAAACCCCTCTCCAAAATAACCTAGTTTCTCATGAGGAAGGAGAGGAGATAGATGAGCTCGACCCTGAAATTCACTGTATTGAAGACACTTTCCCTTTTCCCCATTTGACTCAATTTATATATGAAGAATCCCTTATGAATAGTCAAGTCAATGAGTTGGGTAAAGGGGAAAAGGCCAACAACACTCCTAAAAGATATCATCTCAGGTCAAAGAAGAAAGAAGGAAATTTTGATAGCCATGATCAGCCCCTCATAGCAGAAAAACTTGCTAAACCTGCTACAATCACTACTAAAGAAAAGAAAACTTAGAATACTTCGCCAACAACCAAAGAACCTGTCTCCAAGGTAAGGGAAGCTCCTAATCCTTTTCCCTCATTTAGTTTTTAGCATGAAATTCAAAAGATTAGAATTCTCGTACCCCTCTCAGAGCTAGTTAAAAATGAAGATTTCAAAAGGTCCTTCTCCAAGCTGCTAGAATCTGAGTCCCCCCAACCTTCTATAGACTCAGTAAATATTCAAGATGAGAAGCCAGCAGTCATCCTAGGTCCCATGGTAGAAGACAGAGATGATTCATCCCCTCCCTTCTACACATCCCTGAACATACATGATAAGGTGTTGCATAATTTCCTCATGGATTCAGGAGCTTCCCACAACCTTATGCCCAAAATAGTCATGGAAGAATTGGGACTGGAAGTGACAAAGGCTTACCACCATTTGTATTCTTTTGATTCAAGGAGGGTGCAATGCCTTGGAGTCATCAAAGACTTGGTGGTCTCTTTATTTCAGCTGCCAATGAAGAGTGTGGTCATGGACATTGTAGTAGCTAATGTTCCCCCCAAGTTCGGCATGTTGTTGTCAAGATCTTGGATTAAAAAACTTGGAGGAACATTACAGATGGATCTCAGATACGCCACCATTCCAGTCTTTGGAGGGGAACAAAGGAGGTTGTACAAAGAATCTCAGCTGGCCTACATTGTTAGTGACGAAGAAGACCCCACTAATCACCCCATATTTTCACTTGACACTGATTTGGGGTCTAGTTTATTACAGATCACTGAGACTCCTAAAGCCCCTTTTCAAATCAGAAATCAACCCATATTTAATCATGAGATACCTCCTCCAACCACCTCTGTTTGGAAAATGTTCTTCAATGGAGCTTCTTCTAGCGAAGGCACTGGAGTGGTTATTATGTCCCCTTGGCAGGAAACCATATCCCTGTCATACAAGCTAGAATTTGAAGCTACCAATAATGTGGCAGAATATGAATCTCTTGTTCTGGGTACGAGGGCTGCAAAAGAAATGGGAATTAAGGAGGTAGCAGTTTTTGGAGATGTTGAGTTGATAATCCAGCAAGTCAAAAATGCTTATCGAGCTAAGCATCCTCGGATCAGGAGTTACAAAAATGAAGTGTGGGACCTGATTGATAATTTCTTCTCAACTTTCAACATTTCTTTTATTCCAAGAAAAGAAAATACTTTGGCCAATTCCTTAGTTGTCTCAGCTAGTCTGTTCAAGATCCCTTTTCCACCTAAGATCAAATATGAGGTTGATATAAGATACAGGCCATCTCTTTCGGCCAATATCAGGCATTGGAAGGTATTCGAAGATGATCTTGAAATCGAAAAATTTCTTCAGTCCGTCGATGAATTTTCTGCATTGCACATTGATCAGGATCCTGATCTCAAAAGTCACCCTCACCTTGAGGTATTTTTAAATAAAATTGCTAGTCACCATATTATTCATCTGCCTAGCAATCGCATTCCGAAGTGATTGGTCCCTTTAGAAAGACTGTTCGATGGAAATGATGTGGTAGTAAAGGGTAGGATTTCAAATGGAGATGATGATACAATGGAGTGCAACATCGACACACAGGAGGAGATTAAGTTTATCAAGTTGTCAAGCAATTTGACCAAATAACAGAGGGTCGAATACACCGAGTTATTAAGGGAATTTGCTGATGTGTTTGTATGGACCTATCAAGACCTCAAGACATATGACACAACTGTCATTGAACACAAGATCCCACTGAAGGGAGAGGCTAAGCCATTTAGGTGGAAGCTAAGAAAGATAAATCCCATGTTGTTTCCTATCATGGAGAGAGAAGTAAAAAAGTTGTTAGATGCCCAAATCATTGTCCCCTCGAGATATTCTGAGTGGGTGGCCAATTTGGTCCCGGTGAGGAAGAAAAGTGGAGAAATCAGGCTCTGTGTTGATTTTAGGAACCTGAATAGGAGCTCAAATAAAGACAACTATCCCTTGCCCAACATTGAACACATATTGCAGAGGGTAACTAGTGCATCTAGGATATCCATGATTGATGGTTTTTCTGGCTATAATCATATATCAGTCATGCCTGAGGACAGAAAAAAAACAGCTTTCACCACTCCTTAGGGCACGTTCATGTATGCCAAAACACCTTTTGGATTAATGAATGTAGGAGCAACATTTCAGTGATCCATGGACATAGCCTTCATCGGAGAGAAAGATCATTTTGTGGTGATCTATCTGGATGACATCACAGTTTTCTCCAGGTCTGATAAAGAGCACCGCTATCACTTGAGGAAAGTTTTCTTGAAGTGCCGGAGGTTTGGCCTTTCCTTAAATCCCAAGAAATCTTTGTTTGCAATGAAGGAGGGGAAATTGTTAGGCCATATAGTATCAGTAGAGGGAGTGAGAATTGATCCCAATAGGGTAGAGGAAATTCAGACCCTGTCACTTCCCAGGTCTAGAAAGGAAGTTCAGGATTTTTTAGGGAAGATTAACTTTCTGAGGAGATTTGTCTCAAATTTTGCTGAGTTGGTGAAACACATCACAACCATGCTCAGAAAGGGAAAAGAAGTAAAATGGACTACTAAACCCAGGGACTCTTTTGTCCAAATAAAAAGGGCATTGACTGAGGCACCTGTGTTGATCAGTCCTGATTATTCTAAGGATTTCCTAATTTTTTCTTTTGCTTCTTTTGATACAGTAGCGGTGGTCTTATTGCAGAAAAATGAGGGACGGCGAAAGCAACCCATTTCCTTCTTCAGTAAGGAATTAAGAGATGCAAAAATCATGTATGAGATCATGGAGAAGCAGGCCTATGCCTTGGTGAAAGCTCTCAAAGCTTTCAGAGTCTATGTCTTGCACTCAAGAGTGACTGCATATTTCCGTTCAGCCTCTGTGAAGGACATCCTTATACAACCTGACATAGATGAGAGAAGAGGTAAATGGATTGTCAGGATCCTGGAGTTTGACCTAGAGATAAATCCCACCAAATTGGTAAAAGGGAAGGGTTTATCCAAGTTGCTGGCTGAATCCAATTGCAAGGCCTTGGGGGTTAGCTTCATCAACGCTTGCTTAGGAAATCAACAAGATGAGTCGCCCAGCAAAAGCTCTCAGGGTGGCTTATCACTAGCAAAATGAACCTGGTACAGAGACATTTTGTACTTTCTGGAAGAGTTGAAGCCTCCTGATGGAATGGGAAAAATCAAGGAAAGAGCTTAAAAGCTAAAGGCAGTCAGATATTGCCTTATTGACCAAGTCTTGCATTGGAGAGATCCTCTAGGGGCATTTCTGAGGTGTTTGAATCCACAGGAAGCCCAGAAAGTTATGTTTGATTTCCACAGCAGCCTTTGTGGAGGGCATCATTTCTGGAAGACCACAGCCCACAAAATTCTCAGTGTTGGGTATTACTTGCCCACCTTATTCACTGATGTCTGCAAAGAAGTCAGAGCTTGCATCAAATGCCAAAGGTTCTTAATAAAGTAGTAGCTCAAATATCTGCCACTAAAGCCTGTAGTAGCTTCATCACCCTTTCAACAGTGGGGGTTGGAATTCATTGGGGAAATTCATCCTCCTTCAAGTGGCCAACATAGATGGATCTTGACTGCAACAGACTATTTCACCAAGTGGATAGAAGCTGCCCCCACCAGGAGTGCTTCGCACAAGGTAATTATTAGCTTCTTGGAGGATATCATAGCCAGATTTGGCTATCCCAATAGAATTGTCACTGATAATGCTGCTTCTTTCAAGTCTGAGCCTCTGGTTAAGTTCTGTGAGCAGTTCGAGATTTCACTAATTCACTCCACTCCCTATTATCCTCAAGGAAATGGACTGGTAGAATCTTCCAATAAAAGTCTGATCAAACTCATTAAAAGATTACTGGAAGACAATAAGAGGGCCTGGGATTCAAAACTCAAATTCGCCCTATGGGTTGATCGAGTGACAACAAAGAAGTCCCTGGGCACCTCACCTTTTCAAATTTTTTATGGGACGGAGGTTGTGTTTCCCACTCAGCTCGCTTTACCCATAGCTAAATTCTTTCAAGATCATGAAGGAGAGGCAGACCATATGGTCAGAAGGATTCATCAAGTGGTGGAAGTGCAACAGATCAGGGAGAAGGTGATGGACATAGCTCGCAGTCATCTGTAGAAGATCAAGCATGCCTTTGAAAGGAAGGTCAGGAAGGAGGAATTCGAGCTGGGAGATTTGGTGCTTAAGTGGGATGCACCTAGGCAGGATAGGGGAAAACACAACAAGTTTGATGCCCTCTGGATCGGGCCCTTCAAAATCTCTGAAGTATTTTTAAATAACACGTACAGGTTGCAGGATTTGGAGGGTGAAGAAGTCTTTAGCGGCCCAGTAAATGGGCATTTCCTGAAGAAATGTTTTGTTTGATCCTTAGACGACTACTCTATTTTTGTAAATATTGTCTTTATTTATTTTATGTTTATTTTCGTCTTAATAAATGACTCCATAGCCCAACAGAAGGAAACTAGAATTGCAAAAGGAGTTCTCAGAGCATCGCAGGGATGAATCTATCCCCCATGGAGCCTAATGTTAGCACCAATTCTTGCAAGTCATGAGCACCAAGTGTAGCACACTGAAGAAGTCCATTTCGGGCTTAAAATCAAGTGAGTGGGCATTTTTTTTTCAATGGCGAGGATCAACAGATGGACCAGATCAACGATCATCGAGTAAGCTTGAGTCACGAAATTAAACGAAGTTTAGTGCATGGGCTCATTTCTTATGGCCAAAGTTGCGAAGTGATTAGCCGTTTCACGATTTCAGCTACCGAGACTTCAAAAGACACAGGGACTCTCTTCCACTGCATCGGGAAACCCCAAAACCCGAAATATGAAAAGTGCCCAAAAGTTGTTTCGACATTCTGGCTACCAGGAGTTCAAGAGACAAGGGAGCCGCTTTTCCACTACATCGGGAATCCCTGAAACCTGAAACATGAAAAGCCATTTCGGCATTCTGGCTACCGGGAGTTCAAGAGACAAGGGAGCTGCTTTTCCACTGCATTGGGAATCCTCGAAACCCAAAATGCGAAAAGCCATTTCGACATTCTGGCTACCGGGAGTTCAAGAGACAAGGGATCCTCTCTTCCACTGTATCGGGAATCCCCGAAACCCAAAATGCGAAAATCCATTTCGGCATTCCGGCTACCGGAAGTTCAAGAGACAAGGGAGCCGCTCTTCCATTGCATCGAAAAACCCTGAAACCCAAAATGCAAAAAGCGCCCAGAAGCCGTTTCAGCATTCCGGCTACTGGGAGTTCAAGAGATAAAGGGTCACTCCTCCACTGCATCGGGAATCTCCAAAACCCGAAACGCGAAATGAAAAATCACCCGGGAGCCATTTTGGCATTTCGACTACCAGGACTTCAAAGGACAAAGGGGTCATTCCTTTATGTTTTCAATCTTGGCCACCCTCCATGGAAAAAGTAGTTAATGAATACTGAGCAGGTGGTTGAGACGTTAGCTCAAGCCATGAATGTAGGGCATGGAGGTTCTGGCAGGCAGTCTGCCCAAGATCATCCTGTGTGCAGGTTTTCCTAAAAGAGCCATGCCGATCTGATGTCCTTGACTGATCAAAAGAACCTGTGTACGCTAAGTTAGACTTTAATGTCTCATCTACCCTCTTGCTGCCAAGAGAGCGAATTTCTCTGAGTATATATACTCAGTTTTTGTATTTTTGTAAGGATGGATGGTAGAGCAGAGCTCCCGACTGTAATGTTTTAATGAAGCACTAGTTTTCTTGGCTATGTATCTGTATATGAAATTTCCTTGTTTAATGTAAGGAAACTCTCTTTTTCATCTTGTTTCGATCTCATACTGAAAGAGTTCATGACTAAATGATTCACATGAATCATCGTGACTGTGTTATGATAAAGGATTTATTATAGTGATGTGATGTTCTTTTAGTGTTTTTTCTTTTGAATATAAGAGGTTCTTTTGTTCAAAGTTTTCTTCTATAGGTTGTTGGAAGCCCGATGCCTACAACATCCCTTCACATTTCCTTACAGAAGTCTTCCTCCTACTCGCCCTTATTACAACTTACTGCTTGAAATTGAATCAAGGCCTCATCTGCTTGTGCATGCCCAACCTAGTTTCTGAGTTAGAACGATATTGTTCCACATTTACTTCTATCCATCACCCTTTATCAACAAATAATGACATTCAAACTGATGGGCCTTAGGCTTACTCCTGCTACAATCCAGGAGTGACTTCTGATGCCAACAGAGTCTACTAGTTAACAAGAGATGGAAAATAGACCTTTTAAATGTCATTTACTCTTTCCATTGCCATCCTAGCTCCATTCCAATGTTCCAATGAAATTGAACCTGTAAGGGAACACATGCCAACCAAGGTGAAAGCAACACAATATACTCAACAAGAAACTATGCATGTGATCAAGGAATCATACAATAAAACAAGGCTTGTTTTATGGGAAAGAAACATATTATTGTATCATATTAAATGAAAGTGGAGATTACAACCAAAGCCTTGATGTCGCAAGGTCCCCTTTCAATGGCCCTTTTTTCCAACACACACACCTTTGCTCCAACCTTGAATGAAGAGGACCATAATGACTTGATGAGTTGAAATGAGACTCTCAAGCATGTTCTGAAGTAGAAATCTCCACACAATTCTTAGCCTATTCAACCTTAGCCTTTTCCCTGAGAGATCCCTCTTTATATATTGTGAAATAGAGATGGATGAGGAGATTAGGATGATCCCACCAAATCAGAGAAGCGAGTAAGATCCAAACTGATCGGATGCCACCTCATCTTCTAGAAGATCCCCTTCTAGAACATTCGTGAAACTTGACTTTTACCAAGCTTAAAGCATCATCGCACCCTACGTACTTAGCATCCTGTGACAACATCATAGTCCAGGTATGGTGCAACATGCGACGATCAAGGATCATCGCACCCTATGAATTGAGCAGGGTGCGACGACCTTCCTTTATATGGTTTTTTGGCATAGGAAGTCAAATCACTTTCCTCTTGGAGAAAGTCTATTTTTATATTTTTAGGGAACATGAACACATCTTTTCAAGTGATCATTGAGGTGACCAAAATAATGTTTAACACCACATCTATGACATGGATCACCTTCTACTCTATGTGACTACCTGGAAAGTATTGAGTGTGTAGGGATACAATAGGTGGCTCCCTAATCATAATATTATAGGAGGGCTTACTCCAAAATTAAAAGAGGCATTGTAGGTGATTCATCTCCACTAGAATCTTTCGAACATGGGAAGCAATTTGCAAGGACAAGCTCACACATAATATTGAGTTATCAAATTACACGAAAGTACAAAAATATTTTTTTTTACTAAATCTACAATTAATGGAGGATTGTCTCTTAAAAGTGTTACTTTCTAGAAAATTGAGGAAAAATATAGCCACCCAAATACTCAACCCAACCCCAAGGAAACTTGGCAAGGAGGAAAACCAAAATAAGTCTTATTTCAATGCACCCATAATGGAGGTGTCAAGGATTTTGGACACTCATGAATGTAAATCTCCTATTAACACCCAAACCTCCCACTATTAAAGACTAAACAAAAATTACCTTTTGGGTTTTATTATAATTTTTCACTTACTTTGTTTCTTGAACAACCAAGTCTTTTTCTTGGATTTAAGACTACAAATTCAAACTATGTTTTCCATTCTATCTTTGTTATAAAAATTAATATTTTAAATATCATATAACTATTGATAAAGCAAACCCTACTTACAATATTACAAATGATAATGAATGTAATTATAATAGCATTTAATAGTTCCTATAGTAGAATGAATAAGAAAAATAAATCAACTAAATGTTGGGTTAGGTGTGCCATACACCTTGAAGTGTAGTAGTGGAGCAAAGAATAAATGCATTGTTGTAGTGGAGAAGGGAATAAATGCAGAGAGGTGGAAGAGAATAACTTGTTGGTGGTTTCCAATATGTAGAAATGGTTTATTCTTTTACTATGCTTATTTATTGAGGGTTATGAAGGGAGGAAATCACAAAGTATAAGTTTTATCTTATTGTTATGCTACCGAAATGTTTGTAGAATTATGCTTCTACTAAACACTATTGTTGAGAGCACAAAGGATCTATATTGTAACCATTTAGTTGTTGAATAATATATTGAATGTTCTTTAGAGTGTGGAGTTTTTTTCTCTCAGGATGGTTTTCCCTAGGAAATCTTTTTGTATATGGTTTGTTGTTTATTTATTTGTTGCAACTATTATGTTTTTAGTTTATGCACATTATTCTCTTGTAGATTAGTGTAGGAAGCATATTATGCACCTTTGCTTCCTTTCATTTGGTATCAAAGCCTGATCAACTCAGACCTAAGGTGTTAGGGAGAAGGTTTTTTTGTCTAATCATTGTTTGAGTGAGAGATTGCATAGAAGGAAACCTTGTTGTAGGGAAATGGTGAGCACATCTATATTAGAAATGGAGAAGTTTAATGGCACTAACTTTGATATATGGAAGCTCAAGATGGAGGATCTTCTTATATATCAAGATATATGGGTTGTTGTATATGGAACCAAATCCACTGGATTGATAGATAAAGAGTGGGTGGTGTTGGACAGAAAGGAAAGAAGCCTTATAAAGCTTTGTTTGGCCAATTCAATATTATTGAACATTTTTGAAGAAAAAACCACAAACACTCTCTTGAAGAAGTTGGGGATTTGTATTAGGATAAATCCTTGATTGATAAACTTTTTTGTGTGGAAAAAGTCACTTTCCTTGAGAATGGGTGATGGTGGATTTGTAGTCGAGCACCTAAATGCATTTAATACAACTGTGACCCAATTGATATTAGTTGGAGTGAAGATGGATGAGGAGGATCATTGTATAAATATTTTGTGTTCTTTGCTAAAAGCATAGGACAAACCTAGTAATGGACATTAGAAGCATCGTAAAGACATTGTTGCTTGATGAGGTTGTGACTACTTTACTCTCAGAGGAGGTGAGGTAGAAATATTATGAATATACCAATGAAGCCTTGGTTTTTCATGGAATATCAAAGGAGAAAATCAAGAAGAGAGAAAAGGGTCAATCCAAATCCTATCTACTAGAAAATCTAAGGAAAAATGTTGGAACTATTGCAAGGTTGAGCATTTCAAAAGAGACTACAAGAAAGAGAAGTAGAAGAATAAGAAGGAAATGAATGATTCTAATGATGAATTTGAAAAATATTCTCAAGAGGATGTTCTAGATGCCTTTATTGCATCTTTGGAAACTTGTGCATGGATGATAGACTATGTAGCTTCCTTCCATATGATTTCCCATGATCCGGATTTTATGAGCATAATGAAATGACTACATATTATTACCAGATGCTTAACACGGAATAACAGAGATATGATAAAACTGGTTTTCTATTCAATAAGGAAATAAGTTGAAATTGTAAAATGCAGCGGAAAACAAGCTTGTTGGAATGGTGGTGGCTTATCTCTGAGAAGAGATGTGACGACTGTGCTCATTCTCAAGAAGATGATTACAATGAGGCTCTCAAGGCCTTTTTACAATAAATAGGATTTTAAAAAACCCTAAACATCCAAAAACCTAACCCTAGGAGATGAAGTGCCAAAAGTCATGTGGGCCCTGTTTGGGTAAGTTAGTACACCAACTTCCCGGGGTCGTAACTTTTGCATACGATCTCCATTTTAGGCATATGATAGCCCATTGGAAAGATCTATCCGAGGACTACAACATTTGCACAAAATTTCATTATGAAATTTTGTGATCACAATGTACCCCAAAAAAACATCGTTTAGGGCCTCAAAACGGCTCCGGAAGTTCAGGACCCGAAAAACTGCTAAAAATAGTAAATTATCAAAATTGCGAGAAAGTTGTTTTGAGCTAGATGGAAAATGTGGGTGGCCACCAATATCCACCTGGATCAATCCTCCATCCTTAGGAAGAAATGGTCTCCATTGCATTGAGTTCCCCCATCAGATGAGAAAATTTCTGTTGAATTTGGCCTCGGGTGAGCCACTTGCCTTGGTGCAGGAGCTGCCCTGCTTTGACGACTCGATAAAGCTGGATCCTTTGTTGTCGAGTTCCCTTGATCTGCGTGTCCACAATCTGATCACTGGATGTCTGTTGTATGCAGTCGGGGTTCATCTCTATTGGTGTCAGTTGTTCTGCTACATCTGAGGTGTCCCATAATGGTGGGAAATAAGGCCGAAGGAGGTCCATGTTGAACACTGGGTGCAGGCCAAGGAAAGGAGAAATGTTGAGCACAAAAGAATTATCCCTCATAGACTTGGTGATGGTGTACGACCCATAACGAAGTGGGAAAAGCTTCCGATGGGGTCCTGTAAGGCGTTCTTTCTGCAAGTGCAACCAAACTTTGTCGCCCACCTGAAACTTATGTGGAACCCGATGTTGATCATGGAGTTGCTTGTACTTGTCATTGGACTTCTGTAGGATATCCTAAACTTGTTGGTGGATGTGCTGGATCCTCTCAATGAACTGGGTGGCTTTGTCAGCCTCAGTTGGAGAAGGAGAGGAGTTGGTCGAGGTGACCACAAGGGGAAGTGCAACCTCTATGGCACCCAATGGTTGGAATCCCAACCCCACCTGAAAGGGGCTGTGGCTGGTTGAGCTATGCAGGGCTTGGTTGTATCTATGCTGGACATAGGGAAGACTCTCATCCCATGTGCGAGGCTGCTTGGAATTATACATGTGCAGGATATGCACAATCATTCGATTTACGACCTCGGTTTGGCCATTTGTCTGGGGGTGGAACGCCATGGATTTGGTGAGCTTGGTGTCCAGCAGTGACCAGAGGCTCGACCAGAATGTGTTGAGAAATTGACTGTCTCGATCTGAGACAATGGTTTGTGGGATTCCAAAATGTACCCATACCCGTTCAAAGAAGAGCTTGGCAGTGGCTTCTGCTGTGATGCTCTTCTTGCAAGCAACCAGAATCGCCATCTTGGAAAAGAGATCAACAACCACAAAAACACAGTCATTTCCCCTCTTGGTGGATGGGAGGCCCGACATGTAGTCCATTGAGATGGATTCCCATGGCCTGTCAGGAGTAGGAAGAGGGCTGTACAAGCCCTGTTTCTTAGTGGTTGGTTTGGAAATAGCACAGGCAGTGCAAGACCTGATATACTTGTTGACCTCCTGTTGAAGTTTCGGCTAGTAGAAATGTTTTTGTAGCATTGTCATTGTCTTTTCAACACCGAAGTGTCTTGCCACATGGCTGTACTGGGATTCCTAGATCAGCTTCACTCGCTCACTTGATGGAACACATATATGGCCTAGTCGGAAAAACAACCCATCCTGAAGATGGAAATTATCGACAATGGCCTTTGCACCCAACATTTGGTAGGTGGTGGTGAAGTCTGAGTCTGTCTCATAGATTTAGGGCCATCTAGAGGTCTCATGGCCATAGGAGTCTAGTACTGTGGTGAGTGTCGCGACTGGTGATCTGCTGAGGCAATCAATGACGCAGTTGGTGCTTCCTGTTTTATACTTGATGTTGAGGTGGAATTGCTGCAAGTATGTGGACCGCTTTTGATGGCGGTCATTCTGCAATTTTCCTTGTGTCTGCATGAACTGCAGTGGCTTATGATCAGTGTGGGTGTTTGTCTCCCTCCCAAGAATGTAATGTCTCCATTGGCGGCAGGCTTGCATAATGGAGTACATTTCTTTGTCGTAAGTAGGGTACTTATGGACAACATCTGATAGTGTCACACTATGATAGGCCACGGGGTGGCCATGCTGTGTGAGAACGACACCAACAACATAGTCTAAAGCATCAGTCTCAATCTCAAAGGGTTGTTGCAGGTCTGGTAGTGAAAGTACTGGGGCTGAGCACAAGCGCTACTTCAAATCATCGAATGCTTGTTGTTGGGGCTGACCCCACGCAAATTTTTCTTTACCACCACCCCTGGTTATTTGGCTGAGGGCCCATGCAATATGGGAGAATCCCAACACAAACCTGCGGTAGAAATTGGCAAGGCCCAAGAAGCTCCAAAGATCAGTGAGTGTGGTTGGGGCTGGCCAGTCACGGATGACTTGGATCTTGGCTGGATCCACATGTACTCCATGTTGATCAATGATGTAGCCTATGTAATGGACCTTGTCCATGTCGAAGGAGCATTTTTCCAAGTTTGTGTATAGCTTGTGCTGCCGCAGGGTGTGCAGAACCTGCTGAATATGCTGCATGTGTTCGGCCCAAGTCTTGCTATAAATGAGAATGTCGTCCAGATACACCACTACAAAAGTATTGATGAATGGTCGCAGGATATCATCCATCATCCTCATGAAAGTGGATAGAGCATTTGTCAGACCAAAGGGCATGACCAACCATTCAAAAAGGCCTTCCTTTGACTTGAAGGTGGTCTTCCATACATCAGTCTGTTCTATCGGGACCTGGTGGTAGCCAAAATTTAGATCAATCTTACTGAAGTATTTGGCCCCCATGAGTTGATCAAGGAGGTCATCAATTCGGGGAATCGGGTACCGGTTTCTGACTGTGATTTTATTCAGAGCCCGATAATCAATGCAAAGTCACCAAGTTCCATATTTCTTCTGTACCAGCATGATTGGGCTCCCGCAAGGTGATGAGCTGGGATGGATGTGCCCTTTGTGGAGCAATTATTGGATATGTCACTTGATCTCCTCATTATCTAACAGAGAGAGATGATAGACTGTCCCATTGGGCAGTGGTGCGTCGGGGGTTAGATCGATGGGGTGCTTGACCTGGCAGTGCAGAGGTACCCCGATAGGTGAGGAGAAGATATCTGATTATTCTTCCATGACCTTATCTACTTGCTTCTGCTGTGTGGAGAGGTCAGCTGCAGAGACCCTGGATGTGGCTGTGATTTTTCTCTCATTCTGAGAGTGAATCATGAAGAATACAAACTTCCCTGTCTGAGAGATGACCTTCCTGCATTGCTTAGCAGAGATCAAGGAAATAACACTAGGTGGGACCGCCTTGGGTATCCTGTACATTTTCCTGTTCAAAGTAATAATAACACTACGAGGCCTAGACTCATATATAGCATGATGTTTCCATAAATAAGGTTGACCCAAAATAACATCACAAACTTCGAGAGGAGCAACATCACACAATACCTCGTCTTTTAAGGGCTTGATGTCATACGACAGTCGACACTGATGGCTGACGTGGAGATCGCTTCCTTGGCAGAGCCATCCAATGGTGTAGGGTTGTGGGTGCGGCGTTGTCGACAGTGCCAGCCGCTTGACGAGCTCTACTGAGATGAGGTTCTTCTGGCTACCACTATCAACGATGAAGTGTAGTGGGGTTCCTTTTACCCACATCTATGAATGGAAGAGGCGCTCTCCTTCTTCTGGCTCATCTGGTTCACCATGCTGGAGCTTGGTGGTAGCAACGGTGGCACTGGGTTCCATCTCAATGATCCATCTTCCCCTTTCTGTTTCTGAATCAGAGTCAGAACCCACATTTGATTCAGAGTCTTTCACTTCGGCCACCAGCGGCTGCTTTGAGCGACATTCAGCAGTGTTATGCCAAGGGCTCTTATGGAAGTCGCACCACTTCTCGGTATCTTTCTTTGTCTTTTTGGTGTCCTTCTTTGCTTGTGGCTTGGACTCGTTGTCCTGATATTGTCCATATTTTCTTTGTCCTTTGTTCTCTGGGTTGGGGTTGCTCTTTCCTGGATTTTTTTGTGAGGGGTTCCCCGGCCCAAATTGTCATGTCTTTTGTTTGAGCTTTTGCTTGATTTTGACGGCATATCGGTAGGTCGTGCCCAAGGATGAGATGTCCAGAAATTCCATTTTGGTCTGGATGTATCTATGTAGAACACTGTGATACTTGAGCACCAGATGTCACTCTGAATCTTTGATACCTAGCTTGGTGCGCAAGGCATGGAAGATATTTGTGAAATCTGGCACTGCTTGGTCTCTTTCTTGCCGCAGTGTGGTCCATTTGGTATACAAGTCGTCATAACTTCCAATAGGGTAGTATTGTTCCTTAATAGCATCCCTGAAGGATTCCCAGGTGGTTTTGACTGTAAATAATGAGGGTTCCTTTGTTTCCTTTTGTTCACAGAAAGTTTCCCACCAATCTTTGACATGGGGAACGGCTTTGAGGAGCGCAAAAGTAATCTTTTCTCTATTTGAAAAGTTATGGAGAGAAAAATACCCTTCTAGTAGATTCAACCACTTGTCTACAACATCTGCGTCTATCTAACCTTCAAATATAGGAATATCAAAGTTTATTTGTACCTTGAAGGGGGCGGTGCCTTCGCTCGAAGAAGATGCGTCACCTGTTGGTAGTCGTCGAAGGATTTGTGCGAAATTATCCATCATCTCGTTCCTCTGTTGTGTGAGGGCTTCCTCAATCAACAGTTTGAAAGGATCTCCTATCCCAGCATCTTTCTTTTCTCCTTCCATGAGAGGTCGCTTGGGTGTCCGAGAGATTTTTTCCTCAAGAGAAACAAGCTCAAGACCTAACTCTTTGTACTCTGACCTCTTTGGGGACATGCATTAAGACGACAAGGAGTAGGCCGCTCTGATACCACTGATCTAGATTTTATGAGTAGAACGAAATGACTACAGATTATTACCAGATGCTTAACACAAAATAACAGAGATACAATAAAATTGGTTTTCTATTCAATAAGGAAATAAGATGAAACTGTAAAATGCAGCGGAAAACAAGCTTGTTGGAATGGTGGCGGCTTATCTCTGAGAAGAGATGTGACGGTTGCGCTCATTTGCAAGAAGATGATTACAATGAGGCTCTCAAGGCCTTTTTACAATAAACAGGAGTTTCAAAAACCTTAAACATCCAAAAACCTAACCCTAGGGGATGAAGTGCCAAAAGTCATGTGGGCTTTGTTTGGGTAAGTTAGTACATCAACTTCCCGGGGTCGTAACTTTTGCATACGATCTCCGTTTTAGGCATATGATATCCCATTGGAAAGATCTATCCGACTATAACATTTGCACAAAATATCATACCCCAAAAAACATAGTAAATTTTGTGACCGCAACACACCCCAAAAAACATCGTTTAAGGCCTCAAAATGGCTTCGGAAGTTCAGGACCCGAAAAACTGCGAAAAATAGTAAATTATCAAAATTGTGAGAAAGTTGTTTTGAGCCAGCTGGAAAAGGTGGGTGGCCACCGATATCCACCTGGATCATCCCATCAACATTGGTTTTTAGCGTATGAGAAATATGATGGTGGGATAGTATACCTTGGGGGTGACTCTCCTCTCTGTATAGTTGGTTATGGTAGATTTTTTATCAAATTCCTTGATGGTAGAGTGAAGAGGGTCAATGGATTTTTTCACATTCTAGGTCTAGCGTGAAACCTAATATCCATAAAAACACTTAATGATGCAGGTGTGTAAGTTGTTTTCTTTTAAAAATGGTGTAAGATGGTTTGAGGATATATGGTACTCAATAAGGTGTTCGTGTGGGCACTTTTTCCATATTGATGCATGAACTATTGAGTGTAATAGTTCTTCAATTTCAGCAATGGATAGATATATAGGATCTACACCTTTGCAATCAAAACCTCCTCAATAAGCTCTTACTTCAAAGAGCAAGTTATCTATAGAGAAGACAATGCTATAGAACCAAAGATTGGGCCATATAGGTGAGATGGGAATATGAGCATTGAAAAACAAAAAAATAGTGGATGGATTGAATTATTATTCTCTTGAATTTGATTTTTTTGAACATTGCATATATGGAAAATAGCACTGTGTTCAATTTTATTCTAGTTCTCACAAATTTGATGGGTTGTTGGACTTAATTCATTCTGATGTATTTAGTCAAGTTAAAGTTCCTTCGATTTCTAAGGCTTTTTATTATGTGTCATTTATTGATGATTATTCTAGAAATACATGGGTATATTTTCTTAGAACTAAATCTAAAGTTTTTAGTTGGTTTAAGGGGCTTAAATCTCTCTTGGAAAATCTGACTGGTAGGAAGATTAAGGTATTGAGAACTAATAATGTCAGTGAGTTTTTTTCTGTAGAATTTGATAAGTTTTGCAAGAAGAATGATATTGAAAGACATAAGACAATTCCAGATACCCCTTAGTGGAATGGATTTGCAAAATATATGAATAGAATATTCAAGGAGAGAGCTAGAAGTATGTTTAATGGAGTCATCTTAGAGAAAAAGTTCAGGGAAGAAGCAATTTCTACTGCATGATAATTGATTAACAAGTCTCCCACATCATATCTTGTGGATTAGACCCCTATGGAGGTCTTGACGGGTAATAATCCCTCACTTAAACATCTTCATGTTCTTGGTTGTGAAGAATATGCTCATGTGCCTAAGGAAAAGTGATCAAAGGTGGATAACAAGGTAGTGAAATGTATCTTCATCAACTATGGTGTTGATTTTAAAGGGTAAAATATTTGGGATCTTGTGGCTGGAATTTTTTGTATAGTGGGAATGTTATCTCAAGAGAAGTTAATTCTTTTCCCATAATGGTGCATCTAGAATAGGATGAGAATAATTCATTGGTTCAACTACCACCC
This sequence comes from Picea engelmannii, assembly GCA_009831015.1. NCBI lineage: Eukaryota > Viridiplantae > Streptophyta > Pinopsida > Pinales > Pinaceae > Picea > Picea engelmannii. The sequence continues at coordinate 564,136 of ML789552.1, forward strand.
AAGACCAAGAAAGTTGAACCAGAAAGTGAACAATAATTTCATGAAGAACCTAATGAGGAGGAGGGTTCAAAGATTTCAGAAGATGAGGAAGAAACTCCACCTCAAATTTAAGGAGGTCCACTCGAAAACGAAGGAAACCATATAGGTATTATTATAGTCTGTTGTATTTTAGATGTATATTTTCTTTATCTGCTACCAATGATGAGCCTAAAACTATGAAAGAGGTAATGGAGATGGAAAATAAGGAGTCTTGGAGATTGGCCATGGATGAGGAAATTGTTTCACTTAGAAATAATGATACATGGGAGTTAGTCCCATTGCTTGATGGAAGGAAACTCATTAGATGTAAAGGGGTGTTCAAAAGGAAGATTGATTTAGATGGAAATGTTGAAAAGCACAATGCATGGTTGGTTGCAAAAGGATATTCCTAGGTCGAGGGGATAAACTATGGTGAGATATTTTCCCCAATTTATAAATTAACATGTATTAGGTTCATATTTTCTATAGTAGCAACATCTGATTTAGAGATAGAGTAGATAGATGTGAAAACAACATTCCTACATGGTGACTTGAAGGAGGATATCTATATAACACGACCATATAACTATGTTGAAAAAGGTAAAGAGTCATTGATTTGCAAGCTAAAAGAGTATGTGTATGGTCTCAAACAATGTCCTACAATGTGATACCAAAAGTTTGATTCTTTTGTGTTGGGATTAAGATATCTGAGATCCAAATCATATCATTATGTGTATTACAAACAAGCTGGTGGTCATTTCCTTGTTATAACTCTATATGTAGATGATATGTTATTATTTGGTAACACTAAGGATGTGTTTTGCGTTTTGAAGTCTCAACTTTCAACACAATTTGATATGAAGGATTTCAGGGTTGTAAAATATATCTTAGGAATGGAGATCATGAGAAATAGAGTGAATTAAAGGAGTTGGTTGATACAAATTAGTGTGTAAACTCTATGCTACAATGTTTTTGCATGGTAGATTGCATACCATTGAGTGTTCCAATTTCTGTGAGAACTAAGCTATCGGTTGAGCAATTCCCTATAACACCTGCAGAGATGAAGGATATAACTTATGCTCCTTATGCTAATGCAGTTGGTAGTTTTATGTATGTTATGGTCTGTACTTGATCCGTAATCGAGGGGATCTTAGCCCACTTGCTTCGCCAACATGGATACCCATGCAAAATCAGATTTTTGAACTCTATCTTAGTTTTGTCTCTGATATCTCTCTGCCTTATCGATGTTACAAATGATTGTTATGTATGTAACCTTTGCTTGAACTATCTGCACATAGTTGTAAATTGTCTCTTCAATGTAGCATCATTCAACCACGTCAGTAGGTTCCATATGGCCAACTCTCCTGCACATAATGCTTTTTTTTTTTGTTAATTTGTCTGTGACATGTGAGACTAACATGTGGCTAAGAAACCACAACTCAGGGGCATCTGAGCCGTCAAAATCACCCGGGGATCGCACCCGACTTGAGCCACACCAAACCTTAACATGGCTGGATTTTTTGTCCCCGCAGGTTTCGAACCGATGACTTTAACATCACGGAGCACCTTAACAACACACTCCGTCACCGACTGTCCTACACCTTGGGGATCTCCTGCACAGAATGTTACTATGCTACTAGCATAAGATTTAATGTCAAATTCAGTTGTCAGACATGTGAGAAATACAGGGAATGTACCAGGGGTTATGAGGACACCCAAAATAATGTTTTGACCATGCATAAGTAAAGACTAGAGAAATGGTAATGTACAGAATCCAAGGAGGAATAATAGAACGACCTAAAAACAACTAGATTCCTTGGAGCACCCCAGGGCTAGTTTAGGGAATGGTGAGATGTTTTTTACTAGTTTAGGGTGTGGGAATAGTGAGAGGTTACGTCATGCATTATATAGGATTGGAGAGTAGGGTTAGGGTTTATGCTTTGTAAACATCAAGTAAATAAATATGGTCTCTCTAATTGTTGGGGAATGGAAAGCATGTTTCCAGATATTGACAAAAAAAAATAAAAATACCAGCGTTGTGTCTTTCACATGCCAAGGTTCACCAGTGGACAACAAAGAGAAAAAATGTGGGATCTCTCCTTCAACTAGAGTTCACAAGCTATGTTTGGAAAACAAAGAGTAAGTGAGTGGATTATTTTGCATGTTAGGGTTTGAGTAGTGGGTATTGTTAAATTTCCAGAAGAGGTCATGGGTATTGGTGGATAACAAGTAGAACGTGCAAAACCAATGTGGGTGCATTGTACAACAAAATGGTGCTTTCATGAAATTCCCAACGTAGAAGGAATGACCCTCTACTATTTTCACATGCTTAACAATGTACTAAATAATCCCACAATGTACTTAATCATCCCAGTAAGAAGAATCCACTCAGAGAACTACAAATTGAACCCTTGCAAAGAGGAAATGGACGAGCAATGAAAAAAATGTTGTCCAGGGAAGGAGAAATTTTCCCTTGCAAATTTAAATAGACTAGCTCATAAAATAAATTGCCCCATCAAGAAAATGAATTACTAACAAGATGCAATCAACCCAATAACCAAAGGGAACGCTCAATAAGGGTGAAATTCTCCCTAGGATGCCTAGCAAAAAAATTAGATGCCCAAGGTGAGGTGAGTTTGACCCAACAAGTATCTATTAAAACACCCAAGTAGAGAAAGTGATCCTCATGAGAGAGAAATCTCTTTTTGGAAATTTATTCAATAGCTAGATGATCACATCCATTGATCTCACTACTTGGGTAGAATGGATGAATTCCATCTTATAGTTGTTGTCACTTACCAATTTCTAATGGAAAATCAATTTTTGAACACGATAAATCAATACACACACACACACACATATACTCCTCATTACAACTAATAGAATAAATGCAAATGCAACTAGTAGTGTATAACTTCTCATATTCCCAACATGATCAAAGAATGGAATTTAATGATGAACCATGCAACCATACAAATTAAATCTAGAATGTTAGACATGATAATCAATCACATAATGGACACATTAATTTTACCCGAGAGCCTGAATGGGAAAACCAATCGAATGATGCTCAATATTATTCTTTATACAAGTTTGCAAGTTTTTACAATGTTCTCCTCCTCCTTGGTCAAACTCCCTTTGGAAATGAGCGAGAGTGAAGAAATAGGGAGAGCTAGGGGGTAAGGGAAGGCCAACAACCATGGCTCTTCACTTCCCATTCCTTAGCCTTCTCTCCTATTTGTTTTTTTTATCATTTAATCATATATCTTTTTTCTTTAAACTTTTTTTCTCACTCCTATATATAATTCAAATTTATAGTTGCATCATTTTACATAGCTTTCATGACCTTAACTAGTTGTCATGTTGTCTTTCAAATACCGAGTCTTTGCCATTCTTTAGTTCGGATCAATTTTGAATTAGTACTAGACTAGACATTTCCTAAACAATGACAATCTTGAGTTGATTCATGGCTAATCCTATACATGAACATTGTGTTGCAATGAAGAGGATCTTTAAGTATTTGAGAGGTACCTATGAATATTCCATTTTCTATCATAGTGATGTTTCAGGGAACCCACACTTAGTGGATATACATGGTTATGTGGATTATGATTGGGTAGGGGATGTAGAAGAAGGAGATCTATGAGAAAATACATGTTTTGATTGTTTGGTGGAGTAATAATTTGGATGAGAAAGTGACAAGTTGTGGTCACTTTGTCCACTGCAGAGGAAAAGTATATATTGCAGCTACTCATGCCTATAAGGAGGTTATTTGGCTTATGACACTATGCTCAAAAGTAGGGCTAATTCAGAAAGATATCACAATTCAATGTGACAATAATTGTGCCATTTTTTGGGCTAAGAACCCAACCTTTCATGCAAAGACAAAGCATATAGATATCCAATACCATTTCGTTTGGGACATGGTAGAGGATGGAAAGGTGATATTAGAGAAAGTTAACACTTTGCAGAATTATGTAGATGCATTGACAAAACTAGTGAGCACATGTAAATTCAAGTGGTACGATGACTCTGTGGGACTTATGGGCCCTAAACTTTAGCTCGTAGTTTAGTGCATTCTCTCTTATACCCTTGCAAGGTATATGACAAGTGGGAGAATTTTGGGGCATATGTGTCATACACCTTGCAGTATTGTAGTAGAGCAGAGAATAAATGAAGTGATGTAGTGGAGCTAAGAATAAATGTAGAGTGGTGGCAGTGAATAACCCGCTATTTCTTTCTAGTATGTAGAAATAGTAAACCATAAATGGTTTATGGTTTTACTATGCCTATTTATTGAGTGCTAGGGCTGGAGGAAATAATAGAGTGTAAGTTTTATCTTATTGTTATACTGTTGAAATTTCTCTAGAATTATGTCATTGTTGAACATTCTTGTTGAGAGCACATAGACTATATTGTAACTATTTAGTTGTTGAATAATGCATTAAGTGTGTTTTAAAGTAGAGTTTTTCTCCTGGAAGGGTTTTCCCCATGAAATCTTGTTGTCTATGATTCATTGTTTATTTATTTGTTGTCATTATTTTGTTTTTAATTTCTACACATTCTTCTCTCATAGATTAATGTAAAATACACATTCTACACCTCTACTTCCTTTCACTAAACTTTAAAATTTAACTTAACATTTTATTTTTAATTAATACACATTACTATTAATTAATTGTTAATTGATTGATTACTTTGTAAAAAACAATTCCAATATTACGTTAAAACATTTAACTGAAATAATAAACATGAAAAGTATATATTATTAGATATTTCCACATATATATCCAACGTATATTCACATATACTATCATTAATGTGTGCAACTAGATGCTTACATACTAAAACAAAAAAACAGGATTTAAACCTTACACATCTACATACCGTAAAGTTTAACGTGTAGAAATTGAATTTGCCTTTTGTGTGGGAATATTCTCTTCTCTTTAAGCACAAACAAATAATATGTAACTTTCCCTAATGCTACGATTATTCAACAAAATTAGATTTCCTTTGTCAATCTTCGCCAATACCTATCTATAGATCGTATCACAAAAAACCATATATGATGTGGGCATAGAGTTGACGTTTGATGGGTGCAGAGACTTATTTAAATTTTTGTTACCTTTTTCCCTCTTAAATGGAGGCATTTCATTTTTTACCTTGCTTGGTTTCAATGAATAATATAGAACTTTGGAGAAGGTTTTTTTTTATTTGTTTCTTTTATACATGATGTATTTTATTTTATTTTTTTTAATTTGGTAAATTTTTTTTTTTAATGAAACTATAATTTATATGTTAATATAGAAAAAAATTTAAAGCCATCTAAGGATCTTACCTTTATATGTTGATGATTGTAAAATCAAATTTCCTATAGTTATACAAAATTGAAACGTACTATGAATTTGATCTTACCTTTATACGTTAATGATTGTAAAATCAAATTTCCTATAGTTATACAAAATTGAAAATTTTAAGTTGTCAGTAACATTTGAAGTTGTAAAATGGTTAGTTTAGATTTTTTTTTTTAAATTTTAAGTATCTAATTTTAAATTGATTGTCAGTAACATTTGAACTTGTAAAATGATTAGTTTAAATTGTTTTTTTTTTAATGATCTTGTAACATATATCCTCTCTGAAGGGTATTTCTTGAAAACACAAATTTTCACCCAATTTCTTATTACTAGTTTTTTTATTATTTTGTTATTAATTTGTGAATACATGATAAGTAGGTTTATGTAAATATAATTATTCATTCAATGTTATATGTATAATTATTGATGTAAACATAACAACAATCAATGAATAACATATATATCATTAAACCAACATAAATGTAAATAAACCATAATATTTATCTTTCTGGAATTAAATACCAATTGACTATAAACAAATGACGTTTCACCTAAACATAGGATTTTTTATGTATGTCATCTTTCTACAACAAGACCACCCCTGAGTTGAGACTATGAATCCATAAGGATGAATTCTCATATGGTTGGTTCTAATCCTCTCACACATACTTGTATTATCTGCTTCCATGTAAGTGCATAATGTGTTTCATGTATCGTTATTGAAAAAGTATGTGCATTATCCTAACCATGTCCTTGATTGGAATTTGATTCAAGTGGAGCTAGAAAGAGGCTTCCACATGTAACCAATGCGTGTACTCGATAGGAAGGTCACAGTATTTTGGAATAGAGTCATAGGGTAGCTAAAGTTCCAATGGACCTAATACAACCTTGAAAAGTGACATGAGAGTTGGAGGATACGATGCGGGAGGAATACCCACATTTGTTTTGATATTTTGATGTAAAAAAAAAGAGGAAAACTTTGATGTAAAAATTATTGTGTATATGCATGGTGATGTGCACCAAGGACGATGCAAAATTTCGAGGGAGGGGAATGTAACACCCTAGTTTTGATCGCCATATTAGCGTATATAAATGTGTATATGATGAATGACTAATGGCCAAATGATGTAATATGCAAATGTTTTACATTGAAGGTTAATAAAATAAATAAATACATCAACTGCTACAAACAAAGAAGAATGAATAACATGGGGGGCTATGATTCCACAAGAGAGAAAAGAAATGGAACTTAGGAGGATCAAAGGGGCCAAATCCAAATTATATTATTTTATTTCTAGCCTACAGTCTTTTTCTCATGTCATCCTAAGTCATACCAACCTTGGAGTTAGTGAGGGAAGTGAGATGCACGAGATTCTTATGAAGACACATGGAATCACCCCTTCATGCAAACATAATCCATTCATTTTGGTTATACAAGGGGGGGTTATTATCATTCTTCTCCAGGGGGAAGTCGTCTCTCAGAGCCTAAGTTGTCATCCTATAAATGTACTAGGAATCATGGGAAATGGATGTCACACAATTATGAATAATATGGATATGATAAAATATGGAATTTGCTACCATGAATCTAAGAGGAAACCGTGACCATGAGAGGGAAAGGGTTGTCATTAGGAAAGATAAATTACATCTGAAAATTTCTTGACTCCTTGGCAGTGAGATTTCCTAGCTAGTTTGTTCTGGAGCTCAGAAGGGAAGTGGAATAGTCAGATGGACTACATAAAAGGGTTGAAAAGGAAAGATAATTGGTGAACTCAGATTTTTATGAGATTTACTAGACTATGATAACTAGGAAATTGGGGTATGTGTGAGGATTAGAGCCACCCATAAGAGGATTTCGTCCTTATGGACTCATAATCTCAGCTCGAGGGTGGACCTATTGCATAAATATTACAGGAAACAAAGAGACTATGATTGGGTGGAACATCCTTTGTTTATAGAAAGTTGGTGGTTATTCCCAAAGAGATAAGTGTTATGGATTAAATATAAGTATATGTGAATTAATGTTGGTTATTTACGAGTTGATTGATATTTTAATTGCATATATAAGCCTACATTTGTATATTTGAATGATATAATGGTGATTTTATAAGATGCATTGTTATGTCTGCTTGCATTTATCAATTAATAGTAGGACAATGAAGAATCATAGTATCAAAACTATAGAATATTGATTTTTATCTTAACTTAGATGGATGGACATTATAATATCGTATCAGAGCATAAATTAAAATTAGTGGGAGGAATTTGTAGTACCCCACTCTTCAACAGTGTACAGGGGTGGTTTGTATTGGTGTTCTCAACAATGTACAGGTTCATTGGGTATTGGGGTGCTCATTCTATATGGATTATTTTATAGGTGGCATAAGTTGGTCTCCAATCTTGATTATACCAATGAGAAAAATGCAAATGGGCAAAAATGATGATTTCTAAGAGCTGTGACTTTTATCTTTGAGCTCAGATTGGAGCATGAGTACATTCAATGGAAAGATAATTTAGAAGATAATATGTATGAAGGATTAGATTTTGGAGAAGTGCTTTATATTTATTTAAAAATTGGAAATAAAAATAACCTATATCCTTAATTGATAAAAAATTGACAATGTGCATATTTTCCAGAATTTGAAATACAGTACTACAAATCTAGACTCTAATAGTTTTCTTTGCATGCACACTTCTTGTAGAATCTATGTTAAAACTAGAACAAGTAAAGCTCATAACTGGGGAGAAACATTGAGGAAGAGACATGGATGATGCACAAGGACCTTATAGTCATTAAAAAGAAGTTAAAGGCCTGAACATTAGTATGGGAAATGAGGAAACAATGTCTAATGGACAAAGAGACAGAATGGATCCATTAGAGATGATATAAACCAAGAGAAGTTTGAATATGGAAGCATAGAGTTGTAGAGATGACAATGAAAAATTATTGAAAGATCAAGAGAAGAAAACTCACTTAAACATTCAATTTTTACAAAGATTAAATCAACCACAATGGAAAAAAATGGATCAGATTCAAGACATGAGAAAGAAGGCAGATCCCATGCGAGAAGAGATAGTCATAGAATATCCAGGAATTCAATAAGTTCTACCATAACTCAAAGTCATCACTACTCTCCCACTCCTTCAGCTAGAAATTCATGTGCATTTGAAGAATGAAAGAGCATTCCATAAGTGTCCACTGTTAGGCATAAAATAAGAAGACATGAACTAGACACTTTGCAAGGAGAGCTTAGGAAGATTAAGCCATCAAAATTTAATAGTAAAAATAAATGGGGAGAGGATGTTTAAGCTTGGTTGCTAGGAATAAGAAAGTATTTTTAGCTACATAATCACTCATTTGATCTAGAAGTTAGGATTACTATATACCATCTACAAGGAAATACTTCTACGTGGTGGGATTAGCTAAAGCAAGTTAAGTAGATCATTGAGAAGATGATTTCTTGAAAGAAATTCAAGAAATATTTTCAGTAGCAATACCTTTCATAACACTACTATAATAAGAAAATGTAGAAGTTATTTTAAGTCAAGCTAGGAAATATGATCATGGAGGAATATGAGAACAATTTTTTGGAACTGTTGAGATATGTGTACTTTATTAATGAAGAGAAGGTGAATATACAAAGGTTCTTAAGTGGACTACCAACATTTTATAGAGACAAGAACCAATTTGATGAACTTAAGACACTTGAAGAAACCATAAGTAAATCCAAATATCTATATGATCTGAACAAGGGAAGAGCAACTTTATAAAAATATTGGAAAGATAAGAAGGACAAAATGGATCATAGGAAGAAGGGATACAAATCTATTTTCATAAAGAATAATCTTGATACATATTAGCACATTTAGCCAAATCAAAGTGGATATAATATGGACGAATCCTTCGGAAAAAGGGAAAGGCCACCAATCAAATGTTGGGGATGTAAAGGAGATAACTTGTACAAAGAATGTCCTAATAAGAAAGACATAATTAGGAACATGCACCACATACATGAGGAAAATACGATGGAAGATGTGGGAAGAAGTGTAAGTTTTAAACCTGTGAAGTAAAGCAATGCATATAGATTCTTAAGAAAAATATAATTTAATCAATGGCTCATACACAGAGTACACAAAGATTTTATACTGGAAACCCTCAATCGGGAAAACCTTTCTTATAATCATTATATCGAATTTCACCATTCACCATCCAATATATATACAATGTTTTTAGGTATTCCGTAGATACCAAAACCCTAATCCCTTAATCCGGAATTAATTTACAAAACCGCTAAAAATAGCAAAAACCACCCCAAAAACAATTTCGGGGCACTGCCCCAAACCCTGTCGGCCCTGGGCTATCGCCCATTGCTAAACGTTGCACATAACCAGGGGGGGGCATACCTGCCCCCCCCCCTTGGGACCCCCCTAGGAAAGCACCTGACGCACACGACACATAGGGCACTACTAGAGGGATCGTCAGATGCATTTTTCATATCTGACGCACCCACACACACACATGCAAAGAATATAACACATACCCAACAAGAAGTATTCCAATAATATATGAAACCTTGGAAAATTCACATAAAAACCATTAATCAAACATGATTGAAGTGGAAGATTGGAAATCAACCTATTGATATTTTAGTTAATTAAGGAGAAATTCATAATTACATTGCTCCTAATTTGGTTGAAAAAATTCATTTGAAGAGAAGTAAGCATGATAAATCATGGTTGGTTCAACTAGCTACTAGGACTAAAAGGAATATTAGTGAGATTGTCAAAGGTTTTCCATTGGATATGAATGGTGTCAACACTATTTGATCTAGATTATTTTCGACACGAAATGAGAGTGGAGATATAATAAAGAAATGTACAGAGATGTATTAGATATCCAACAATATAACAAAAATATATCAGAGATACAAACACAGAGATACAGTAATACACGATTTCTATTAATGAAGGAAATGTACAGAGACTGTAAAAATACAGAGTGAAAGACTCGCTAGAATGGTGGCATCTTATCTTTGAGAAGAGATGTGACGAATACTCGCATTCACAAGAAGATGATTGTTACAATGAGGCTCCAAGGCCTTTTTAACATAAGTGAAATCCAAAACCCTAACCACGGAAGATGAAAATACAAAAGGTTTGCGGGCCCCGATGGGGGTAGTTGATACATCAATTTTCCGGGGGCATAACTTTTGCATACGATCTCTGTTTGGGGTGCTCGATACACCGTTGGAAAGGTCTAACCCAGAACAAAAGTTTTTGACTGACCCAAGTCAGAGCTTTTAGTAGTCACTTGCACCCCAAATCCCAAAAAAATGTCGCTTAGGGCCTCAAAACGACCCCAGAAGTTTGGAACCAAAAAAATTGCCAAGATGGAAAACTATTTTTTGAGCCCGTGGAATAGGTGGGTGGTCACCGATATCCACCTGGATCACTATTGTAGATATGAAAAAAATACCTCTTGACTCATGTGATGTACTTATTGGAATGGATTGGTTGGATGTACATCATGTTTTTCTACATTTCCATAACAAGACTTTTACTTGTCTTGATAAAGAAGGAAAGTAGAGGATGGTGAAAAGATTCCAGTGCCTATATATATAAAGGAAAGTAGAGGATGATGAAAGATTCCAATGTCTGTGTGTGTGTGTGTAAGGGATATTTCATCCTTAGATTTAGAGACATGCTTTAGGAAGGGATGCCAACTATATGCAACTCGTTTGGAAGAGCCAATCAATTGCAAAAGTACAAGGATTGAGGAATTTCTAGTGTTGCAGGAGTTTGAGGATTTATTTAGGGAAATTCCATGTCTACAACCAAAGAGAGATATATATTTCTCTATTGATTTAATGCCTAGATATGCACTAGTATCATAACTCCATATAGAATGAGCACACCAGAATTGGGGTTGCAAATGTAGTTGGAGGAATTGTCAAAGAAGGGGTTCCTACATCCAAGTGTCTCACCATGGGGAGCACTAGTACTCTTTGTGAAGAATAAAGTTGGAACCTTAAGTCTATGCATTGATTTTAGATAGCTGAACAAAGTCACCATGAGGAATAAATATCCTCTACTCAGAATTGATGATTTGTTTGATCAAATAAGAGGAGCTAAAATCTTTTAAAACACAAATTGAGTTCATGATACCATCATATAAGAATACAAGATGAAGACATCAACAAGACTAATTTCATAACTAGGTATGGACACTATGAAATTGCAGTGGTTCCATTTGGATTAACAAATGAACCAATTACTTTCATGTTCTTAATGAATGTCATATTTATAAATTACATGGATAAGTTTTTCATCGTGTTCTTAGATTCCATACTTATTTATTCCAAGTTGGAGGAATAGCATGAACAATATTTGAGGTTGGTACTATAGGTGCTAAGATGACATCAATTATATGCTAAGTTAAGAAAATGTTCTTTTTATCAAAGGAAAATCCATTACTTGGAACACATAGTTTCAAAACAAAGGAAAGTAGTAGATATAGATAATATTGAATATATTAGAGGATGGAAAAAAACTAAGAAAATAATTGAGGTAAGGTTATTCATGGGGATTGCTAGATACCATAGGATATTTGTAGAAGGATTCTTCAAAATTGTTCATCCCATTACATCTTTACAAAATGAAGGAATTAAATTTGAATGGACACCAAAGTGAGAATAAAGCTTCCAATTATTGATTCAATTACTTACTAGTGCACCTATTCTCAATATTGTCAATCCAAATGAAGATTTTGTGGGGTGAAAAAATTCATGCAAAGAGGGACTTGGAGGAGTTCTTACTCAAAACATACATGTGATTTGTTATGAGTCCATAAATCTTAAAGAACACAAGAAGAATTATGCCACACATGACTTGGAGCTTGTTTCCATAGTGCATTCATTGGAAATGTGGAGGCATTACTTAATGCGAAGAAAATTTGAGTTAAGGATAGACCATAGTGGTCTAAGATATTTATTTGAGCAACAAAATTTAAATGCTAAGAAAATAAGATCATTGGAATTTCTAAGTGAATATGGTTGTGATATTAAATATATCAAAGGAAAAGAGAACAAGGTTACCGATGCACTTAGTAAAAGAGTACATGCAATGCATGCTACAACCATTAGCATGTGAAATCATATTTAAGGAATGCAATTTTAGACATTATTATCTCAAATGAGTATTACCTACAAGTTGTCTGGCATGAGATCTCTTCCCCATTGATCAGTTGGGGAGGTCACGATTTCAACTCTCTTCATCCCCTTAGGGTTATACCCCATAATCTGGGCTGACTATTTACCTCGTTTACCATCCATGAATCATGGGGAAGTACTCTGAGGGTTTTTCACGAGGATTTCCTTGGAAAAAGGAGTATTACCTACAAGTAAATGAGGGATTACAACAAGAAATGACACAACATAAATATAACGAGTATAAGTTGAAAGATGAAATATGTATGCATATAAATAGAGTGTATGTTCATAATTACCATGAATTAAGGAAGTTGGCATTAAAATAAATCCATAATGTTCCATATGTTGGACATCTTGGTTACCAGAAAACAATTGTAGTAATAAAAATCCAATGTTTTTGGATGAGAATGAAAAATGATGTTGTTGATTACATAGCTAGGTGTATGGAATGCCAAAGGGTAAAGGCTAAGAATAAACATCCAACATGTTTTCTCGAACCATTGTCAATTCCAAAGGGGAAATGGGAAGTGGCAACCATTGACTTTATCACTAAGTTTCCCAAGACATCAAGGAAACATTATTCAATAATGGTAATGGTGGATAAATTGATAAAAAATGCTCATTTTATTTTGGTTAAATTGAGTCATAAGACAACTAATATTGCAAAAATTTATATGAAAGAAATTGCTAGGTTGCATGGAGCACCTAAGGTAATTGTGTTGGACATAGATCTAAAGTTTAATTTAAACTTTTGGAAGGGATTGTTCAAAGGATTTGACACAAATTTGAATTTTAGTACAACTTATCATCCACAAACAAATGGGCAGAAAGAGAGAGTTAATCAAGTAAATGAAGACATGTTGAGAATGTATGTGATGGATAAGCCATCCAAGTGGGAAGACTACTTTCATTTAGTATATATTTCCTACAATGATGGTATCAAGATTCATTAAATATGATTCTATTTGAATCATTTTATGGAATAACATGAAATCCTCTTGTGAGTTGGGACAATCTAGAAAATAGAGTAGAACTTGGGCCAAAATTGCTCAAGGAAATGGAAGAGAAAATGGTTAAAATCAAGAATAATTTGAAGGCATCATAGGAGAGGAAAAAGAGTTATGTGGATAAAATAAGGACACCAAGGGAATTTAAAGTGGGAGAGCATGTATTCTTGAAAGTGAAATCAAATAAGAGTTCTTTGAAGTTGTGAAGCTACACTATGATAACAACTAGATAATGTGGGATATTGGATAGGATATGAATAATTGCATAAATGCGTTCATTTATTGCTTCGATAATGAAATTGCATAATGTATTTCATGTGTCATTATCGAAAAAGTATGTGCATAATCCTAACCATGTCATTGGCTGGACTTTGGTTCAAGTGGAGCCAGAAGGAGACTTCCAGGTGCAACCAATTTGTATACTAGATAGAAAGGTCATGGTGCTCTAAAACAAATTCACAAGGAAAGAAAAGGTCCAATGGACCTACTGCATCCTTGAAGAAGAAACATGTGAGCCAAAGGATGTGATCCGAGAGGAATACCCACATATGTTTTGAAATTTTGATGTAAAAAGAAAAATTAAAATTTTGATGGAAACATTATTGTATATAGGCATGGTGATGTGCACTGAGGATTGCAAAACAATTAGGCGGAAGGGAATGTAACACTCTAGTTTTTCTCCCCATAGCATCTATGTATAAATGTATGTATGATGAATGTCTAAGGTCCAAATGAAGTAATATGTAAATATTGTACATTCAAGGTTAATGATAATAAAAATACATCACCAACTACAAAGGAAGAAGAACAAAAAACATAGGGAGCTATGATTCCACAAGAGATAATTAAAGAAATGGATATTAGGGGGATAAAAGGGGGCCAAAGAGAATAATAATATATTATTCCTAAGCCTAATTCCTTTACCTTATGTTATCCCAATTCATATCAACCTTGAAGTTAGTTAAGGAAATGAGATACATAGACTTCTTAAGGAGACACAAGGTGAGTTGTGAATATGAAAATATAATTCATGACTTTTGGTTGTTGTGTCTTTTTCCAGTCATTCTAATGGAAGTTTTGTCTAAAACATGAGTTACCATACTATGATTGTAATAGAATATTGTTCATGGTTGTTATGAAAACCATTAGGAAATTATGGCTTGTGTGAATGGGAAACTTTTGTCAATGAGGAAAAATAATTACAGGTAAGAATCCCTTGAGTTCCTAGTAGTGATATTTCTTGGCCAATTTGTTTTGGAACCTAGGAAGGAAGCGGGATAGCTCAAGGGACTATGTGACAGAGAAGGGGATCCCCTTCTTTGGGTGGTGTAGGCTGAAGAGGAAAGAGAGATGGTGAGTTGGAATTATGGTAAGAGTGAATAGAATGAAAATTCTAGGAGTTGGATTGTGTGAGAGGATTAGAACCAACCATAGGAGAATTCATCCTTGTGGACTTATAGCCTCATTTCGAGGGTGGCCCATTGTAGAGAGATTAAGTGAAACAATGAGCCTATGGTTGGGTGGAACGTCCTTCGTCTGCAACGAGTTGGTGTTTTATTCCCATAAATATAAGTGTTTTGGCATTTTTTTTATTATGTTGTTTATGTTATTAATTGATTATTGTTTTGTTTACATGAATAAATCTACATTTGTAACATTGAATGATTAATTATATTTTCATAATCTTGTGTGTCATGTTGCATGCACTCGTAAATTAATAACAGGATAACATGGAGATTGGTATCGGAGGAATTTCTTTTAATATGGATGGGAGGAATTTGGAGTACCCCACTACCCAACACTATTACAAGAATCGTTGAGTATGTTATAAAGTGACATCAAAACCATTAAACAAATAGAAATACAAAAAATAAAAATTATGATATTTTTCATTTATTTTAATTTTGATTATTATAATTTTAATATCTATTTGTATTTTTCATCTCTTGAAATTTTAATTATTGAAAAAGGGGACATATAAAAAAATATTCTTTATTATTTATTGGTAATGAAATTGCAACTAATTCTCTATAATATACTATAATTATGCATTTTACATTTCAATAAATTTGCATATAAAAAAACAGTTTATATATTTACATAAAACTTAAAATAAAAGGCATTCAATATACTTTACCATCCTCGTATTTTAGTTGAGCCCAAATAAACTTGAAATTCGAGATCTATTTGGATTTTATGATACTTAAATTTTAAATCTGTGTATTGGAAAATTGATTTCTTCTCATTATAATTATACTTTTATATCGATATTAAAAATGTTTACTTGATGTACTTATATCTATAGAAAAGAGTTGTCATTATAATTATACTTTTATATCGATATTAAAAATGTTTACTTGATGTACTTATATCTCTAGAAAAGAGTTGTCACAACAATAATTGTTCATGTAAAATTGTTGTTTGATAAACTATTGTTAAAAAGCTCCCTCTCATTATAATACTATATGGTGGATTTTATCTCTTAAATCTGAGCAACTTTATGTAGTGTTGTTTCATTCTAGAATAGAATAACATCCAAAGTGCAATGGAAGACATGTTTCCCTATAACAATGAGGTGTAGATTCTGGGTGAGAATTATTGGATGGGCCAAGATGCAACTCATGGCATATATGTCCACAAGTTGGATGGATATGGTGTCAAAGTACCATTTTGACAAATTTGCCAATTAAATGTTGTACTCCACTGCCCATGTCATTTTTGGATTTTTTTTAAAATAATATCCTACTTTTTCCTTAGCATTTTTATGTTCAAAGGCTCGTCTCTTTTCTAAACTTCAAAACAGAGGTTATCACTCGTTCAAAGTAGTAAGTTGATCAAAAACCAAAACATCATATATAACTTTAGAAGAGCCATAGTGGATTCAAAATTGTGTGTGGGCATTAATGCATATAAGTGACAATATAACATCTATAAGTGTGAGATATAGAGTTTTCTTCACGGCCATGGTGATGGGCGAGTTGGAATATGGCACATATTTACCTAATTAGAATGAATTGGAATATGGCACATATTTACTTAACTAGCATATTTTTTTTTTTTATATTTATGATGAGAAGAGTATAGTAGAAATAAAAAGGATAGATGATATTTATGGATAGGATGAGTTTTCACTATATAATCCATTGCATAGCAAATCCTGGTTAAGAGTAATTATGGTGAATATGGTCTATAGAGTTAATATGGTCAACAAATCTCAATCATGGTTAATGGAAATTAATATGGTTAATGATGGTCAATGGTTAGTGAGTTGCTGAGATTAGTGAGTTGAGGGATTAGTTGATTAGGTGGTTGATGGGTTAGTTTATGGGTCATGGATATGTAGGTACATGTGGCAATTGGTTGATAGTTAACAATTATTGGTATTAGTCATAGGTCAATATGGGTTAGAGGGGTTATGGGTTACTAGATCAACCATGGTCAAATGATGGTAAACCATGGTCGGTAGCGGTATACCATTTTCAATGGTGGTTAGCCATGGTCAATAACGTAAACAATGGTTAATATGGTCAATGTGGGTGAAAGGTTAACGAGTATCAAGGGTTACTGGGTTCAAAGGTTTATGGGTTATGGGATTATTGAGCTACACAATTAATGGATTAGTGGATAAGAATCCATGACTTTAGTGGGCAAGTATGATAGGTATTAATGGGTCAACATGGCTAATATGATGAGTCATGGTGAGTATGGTCTATATAGTTAATATGATCAATATTGGTCGATCATGCTAAAAAATGACCAAAAATGGTAACCATGGTTGATATGGTTAATGATGCTCAAAGATTATTGTGTTACTTAAAGTAGTGAGTTAGGAGTGGATTAGGTGGTTAATTGGTCATTTAGTGGGTTAGGGGTAGGTGGATAATTTTGGTAGTTGAATGATGTTGACTAATGGTTAGCGTTAGTCAACATAGGTTAATATGTGTTAGGGGTTATGGGCAATGTTTTGTTTTTCAAATCATATAACTCATAACTTATCAAACTATTTGGTGATCAAATCATATTTATAAAAAAAATTGATCATTTATCTTAGGTGATAAACCATTTATATTTTGTTACTACCTTGAAAATTAGGCGACAACGCAAATACATGAGTGTCACTTGTGCATCATTGACAAAAAATAATAATAAATCTTATATTACAACATTTACAACAAAATAGACATTTCACAGAAATTAGAGAGAACTTACAAACAAAAACAATGGCATTGGAAAATATAATTACAAATACATAAAAAAAACTTCAATTTACTAAAAAACTCCGATATGAAAACACTATATACAACATGGTCTACCATTTTCATGTCGAAATACATGAACAAAAAATGTCAAGTCTTAAAAATTGTTATTATATACAAATACTTAGTGTCATGATTTCAAATATAAGTTCATGGTATTCTCAATAGTACCAATGGTTGCATAAATCTTGTAACAAATATTCCATAAAAATTGAGATGCATAATCATGGATTTGGAGAAAATATTAATAAATGTTAGTATATATTCATGGAAAGGTTTTATTTTTTGGCAAAAAATATAAATATATAGAGATTTTTTAATCATAAATGAGGCTACAATTTTTTTTTTAATGAAAATATGAAAAAATTTAGCCTAAATTTCTTTAGAACTTTTAAAATTTAGCCAAATTGGTGAAATTTTGCTTAAAAAAACATTGGTTATGGGTCATTATGTTACTAGATCGACCACAGATATTGATGGTAAACCATGATCAACTATGGTCAACCATGGTCAATGATAGTTGTTGGCACCCTAAGGTTTTGGAAAGACCACGTGTGCGCCACAAGTCGGAACTACTTGCGCACCACAAGTTTGCACCACGCGGCGCCAAGGTTTAGTGCATGCGCCAACCAATGTTCTAATGTGCACTCCAACTAGTTTCATACTATGCATGAGAACTTGCAAGGTTTGCACGCGTTTGAAATCCTCGAAGACCTTTGGTAATGATTGTAACTATTTTCGTAACAACTCGACTGGTCATGGTCGAGGTTGTGGGTGTGCTGGAAAGTTTGTTATGATTTCCATGCTCCGATAGAGATAAAAGGAATGCATGCGAATATGTAAGGATTGTTGGGTTTGTTTTTAACTCATTGTTTGTTGTAATGTTAGCTTCTATGAATTAGGTTTTTAGTTAAGCATTGGTTCAATTATTTTTATTCTCGACTTCACTAGTTTCTTATGAGTTGTTATATGAAGATGATAGAGAAAGTAGATCAAGATCCGAGGGTATTTCTAGTCTCTGTTTCACTCTGAATGCGCTCTGAGAAAGATATGATACTTTGTGTAATGAAATTCATCTGAATTACTTTGAGATTAATGAATGAAGCATGAAGCACCTTTGTCTCTGGATATTATGGATTATATTCTAAGTGTATGTCTGTTATGTATTATTATGTGAAACACTTATATGGATGTTTTGAATGATTGTGAAACGATTGCATGCTTCTGAGTTAGATGTCTCATGTCTGTATTATTCATTCATGATTTACACAAACCTTTGGTCTTTGTGATTCTCATGGCCTCTTTGGTGAGATCGTCTTCAGTCCTTGAAGATTGAAAATGTCGATGCCTATGGGGTATTTGTTGGAAAATCCTTTAGAACCTTGCATCTGAAACACCAAGACAACAATTGGTTGTGTTGCATGGACTTGAGGGTTTTGTGCTACATGTTGATGGAAGGAAATGACATGGAAACCTTCCAAGAAGGAGATAGAAGAATGGATATATGAGAAGGAGGATGAATTTTCATGATGGGAGACAAAGAACCTACAAATCAACCTCGAATGATGGAAACAAAGGTACACATATTTAAATCCACATGAATTTTTCTTTGTTTAGTTTCCTTGTTTATTGCATGAATGGATAAAGAAACAGATAGAGATTAAATTTGTATGGAGAGCCCAAGAACCATTGGTTCGGTACCAAGATGTGGTAAATAGGTTGAAATATCATGTGGATCATAAGTGGGCTAGATCCATCAATTTCTAGTTTAATAATGTGAAATAAGGGTATATCGTTGACTTTGTTGTTGAATGCAACAAATCTTTCAGAAGCACTGAAAGAAAGTTTTCATCTAGCCCTAGAAGAAGGTTGTTGGAAGAAATCTCACTATGGATCAAGATGTTGTTCTTGGAGAAGGGGATAATATGAATGGAGCCTGATAGGATGGAAAAGTAAACCCCCCACGTGGAGGGGGGATAGGATGGAAAGATGGGGGAAGAATATGAGATGAGGTGAGAGAAAATGGATCCATAAGAGTAGAGAAGAAGAAGAGCTAAGAGATACAAAATAAGAGTGTAGCTAAGGAGGCAAGTTGAGAAGAGAAGAGAAGAAAAGAAATAAAGCAGTGACAAATGAGTGGTAAGATATAAGATGAAGAGAAGAAAACCCATGCCTAAATGGTGTGCGAGAGAAATATCTATGTTAAAGAGAAGCAAGAAAGAAGAGAGGATGTCAAAGAGACGTGACATTAGGAATGAGGTATCAAGAGAGGATACTAGAGGTAGAGGGAGTAGGATCGAAGAAAATGAGGCTAGATCCCTTGCCTAATGAAAGATGTAGTCACATCAGAGGAAGATGGGGCACATTGTAGTAACACCGATGTAACATAAAATAGAAATGGATCCCTCCAAGAAGGAGAAGAGACCTTGGCGGTTATGGGGAGGCTTGCATGGATAGAGATAGGGATCTCTTTTGGATCCATCACCGATGAAGATGAAAGAGTATGGAGGAACCCCATATTTGAACCACCCCCCTTGCGCATTTCTAACCAAGAATAAAAAACCGAAGAAGAAAGTGCAAAGGTGAGGGAAGTAGAAAGAGAAAGTTTAGAATTAAGAGAAGTAGAAGTTGAAGTCATTGAAACTTCACAAGAAATATCTTGAGTACTAGAAGCAACATGTAGAAGTTAATTAGGAAGATCCAGTTCTATATTGAGTATGTCCAACCAGGATTCAACCCTCAAGATTCTTTCATTTCATGGGACAGGAAGGGACGATTTGGAATATAATTGGTTCACATGTGAGGTTATATGGTCTGTGAAAACGGTCACAGACAAGGAATTCAAGATTACGCAACTAGAAACCACATTCAGAGACACATATATAACATGGTACATGAAGTACAAGGCTACTTTACTGGTGGGACAAGCAAGGTCCCTCATAGAGATTAAGAGAGATATTTGATATCAAAGAGATTAAGTAGAAAGTTGGAAAAACTATGTGGGACTATGACCAATGGTTTAAGATTTTGTTGGATAGACTTATTTCAAATCCAAGATGTCCAGCATGGAGAGTGGTTTATTTCCAAACTCCTACCACAGATTTGAGTCCTGCTCACCAAGTAGAAAGTAACCTCCTAGGAAGAAGTCATCGAGATTGCAATGTGATTAGATTCTATGAAAGGAGGTGGAAAGACGTCAACAAGGTTGGCGTAGGTACAATATCACCTCACAAACCTAACCATGCAACTGCAAGATGCGAAAAATGTTAAGGGGGTACGTGAGAATGTCTAGTCTACATTGTACCATGTAGAAGGTCACCATAGGAATGAGTGTCATGTGCTAGGAAGTTACACAATGATGGGCACGTCGAATCTGTTTCTTGTAGGACCATAGACCAACTGGTGTTAGATTTGAAGATAATGGGGTCATATACCTCCCTGTTTCCCAACACTGTAGGAGTATCATAAGACTATGAAAACTCCATTTTGAGAGTTTTGTAAATCTATGGGCTACGATGTGAACAACTATCGGTCTCTACAACTAATGAAGGAACACACTGTAGATGATTATTGTGTCCAAGAAGAGAATAAGGGTGGATACCATGGAGGATTCAACCAGGGAGAATTGGACAGAGGAGGATTCCAAGGTGGATAGAGAGGAGGATATGGAAGAGGAAGATGATACAATGGGGGAATACGAAGACCACCTACCTATTTTAATTGTGGCAAGGTAGGCCACTTTTTGCGATTCTATACCAAGTCGCCTGAATTATGTGGATATTTCCACAGTGCATACCATGTCAAAGAGGACTTTCTAGAGTTATTAACAAAATGGGAAGAAAAAAATGGGCACTGCAACATGGTGACTGTTGAGCCATACAAAGAACAAAAGTTGA
Source organism: Picea engelmannii (assembly GCA_009831015.1). NCBI lineage: Eukaryota > Viridiplantae > Streptophyta > Pinopsida > Pinales > Pinaceae > Picea > Picea engelmannii. Next base: position 585,875 of record ML789552.1, read on the forward strand.
AAGAAGAATAAGATGTACGAGTAGTAAACCGAGGTATCTAAATGGGAGGTGACCTATAGAAAGGATAATTCTCAGGACAACATTTAGAATGGAAAATCAGGAAAGAAATGTAGGCACATCTTAAGTTTGACACTATGAAATAGAATCAATTCCTGCATGATGCACAAAATTGTTGGAAGAGGACCGTGACTGCAAAGAATTGAAATGCACGACATAGAGGGAAATGGAATGAGAATTTGTGCACAAAGTGTTGTGACGCATGAAGCGATATGAAACATAGTGTAACACTTACCTTGATGCGTATTCAAAAGACCAAGTAAGGAAATTTTTGCATTGTTGTCTTAAGGTCTTGGATGATCCTATTGTTACCAATAAATTGAACCACATATTGAAAAGATGTATGGAGAAAGGGGAGAAGAAATATTTTATTTATGCCCTACTAATAGAAAGGGATGTGTACCATATCAGCAGATGGAATCACATGGGAAAATAATTCAATATGACAACTGATCTAGGAAGCTACGAGATGGAATCAGGTGTTATGTTGGACCTGGAGTCTGATGTGAACATCTTTCCAAAGAAGTCATTATATTTGATGGGAAAAGCAAAGCTGGTGTGGTTCCCCATTCAACTCATACTTTCCAACCAATACATAATTTATCCCATTGGTAGGTTGGAGCAAGTGGAAGTTAACATTGATGGGGTAAATACTAAGGTGGAATTTCAAGTAATCGAGATTACGGATCACGCATACCCTTAACCAACTCTTCTTGGCATTGACTAGGAATTTGATAACAATTTTGTATTTAATTTGAAGCAAAGGAAGATTTCCTTTGATACAGAAACTCTACGAGTCATTGGTCCACTCGATCTATACCAAGGTGATAAATACATTGAGCCCATGAATGAGGATGTGCAGACCTCAATTATTGATAACATATATAACATCAAATGACATAGGGAAGATTATGTGAATCTGATAGCTGATGGTGAACTGAGTTAGACAAGTGCCCATTCATATGACATGGATTCAGAGGAGGTGATGACTATATGGTAGAAAAATTTATATGAAACATCGACTAGGAGATGCACTCAAATCACCAAAGTAGTACGATGGGTTGGAACAAATTTGTGCAATTTAACATGATTCGATGAGATAAGACCGATAAACACATTTCTAGCATAGATGGAGGAGAGTGTTCTTGAGATATAAATAATTCATGCTATGGACATTGGGGTGAAGGGAACACCTACGCACTCATGGCACAAGTGGTAGAGTGCATGAAAGTATGGTTCCAACCCATGACCTACTTCAAATTAAAGGGTCGGTACAATGGTACCAATGATCCTCATGAATGACAACAACAATTGGATGAGTTAATAAAGTTTGAAGAAGATATATTTCTTGCAAGACACAACTAACTAGGAAAGAAACATAGGCATAAGGCATGTAAGGATCTCAATATACGATGCAAGGTTCTGAAACCTGAATCCTTAGTCTTACCTTACATCAAAAATCTCATGAAGCACCTAGGTAAGATATGCATGCACTGTTTATGGCCATTTAGATTTGGGTACATCGATGAGGTTGGCGTAGAAAAATTAGCAACGCTCAATGGAAGACCATTGTAGGGGATGATAAAGAGAAGTCGATTGAAGAATTATTATGTCCCACAGGGGTTAGATATGTCATGACAATAAGAATTGAGCAAGAGGGAAGTGCACAATGGATAGGCATTGTGCAGGGTTAGAGTAGGAATTAGAAGTATATAATTCATAAAGACATAATGATTAGGTAAATTAGATAGGTCAATAAAATAATGCATGATGAGATAGTTCATACTTGAATTATATTTAGAATATTCGAAGGAGGTTAAGGGGATCAATTCCTGAGTACAAACCAAAGGACACAATAGCTGGATATGAGAGGTGGCCACCAAGACATAAATGGATATGGTGGTGGAGAGGTAGGTAGCTATCTATTAAGCCCTAATATTGGCTCATTGCCCATTAATTGGGGCATATTATATTAGTAATGTTATTTTATTTATGTCGGCTTTAGGCCATTAGTTGTAATTATACCTCCTAGTCTCCTATATATACCAAGGAGACATTTTCATTTTGAATCATCTTGTACTTGAACATTGAAGTGGGGTAAGAGGAGGTTGCCCCCTCGAAGAGGATTATTATCTGAAATTGTCTCTTTTTCAAGGCGTTGAGTACTTTTTCTAAGGTTTTTCTATGCTATATTGATATTTGGTTCTTAACATATGGTATCAGAGCTCACTTGGGGTTTCGCTGCTACATCTGAGACACCTTGGAATTTTTGCTACAACTTTTTTTCTACAATGTTTCAGAAGAAACATCATGGATTATAGTTATTATATGGATCAAGGTACATTGGGTTCAAAATTCAGTTGCTGAGGCCTTATACTTTCAGAGATACATCATGTACAAGATAGGGTTCTAGAATCATCCCGAACTGAGTCATTGTGGAATTTTCTCTATAAAAACTTTTTTGTAACGTTTCAGACCCTGAACTCCAAAGGATATTTATAGAAATTAGTAAGGTATCTATGGTAAAAAAATTATATTCCGGGTCATCTTAAATTTGTAGGTACACCCTGTGTAAGATAGGGTATATGACTAGTCCTATTTACTAGTCTCAAGAAGATGTTTCAGGTAAAACAATCATAACTTCTTCCTAGAGTATCCAAATTGAGTGGGACTGGTTTCATTGGATCTTGGACAGTCTATAGTATTTCTGGTACAAGTTTCAGAATTTTATATCAATTATTTTTTGCGGGGCACGCTATACAAGTGAGATCTCCTGGAAAGGCCAAAAATTGGAAAGTTGTGGAGAAATTACCGTAAATTCCACTTGGCACATCCAATTTTGATTAGACCTGTGGAATTTCAGAGAAGAAATATCAGAGAACTACATAAAAGAAATATTCATACCCAGAAGGCCGAAACTTGGGAGATACAATAGAAGAAATATTTTCTAACAAAACCACCTCAAAATCAAGGTTCAAAAGTGATACTTGGCCAACATGCCACCCAAAAAGGGAACTTCTACACCAAATATTCCTCCAAAAAATCCTACTTTGACTCTTGATGAAGGTGAATAAATGTGTAGGGACATAAATGATTTACCAAAGAAGATAGTAACAAAAGATGAACTACAAGAGATGATGGAGGGTTTAAAAGGGGAGATCATGGAAGTATTGAAAATTTTCGTAACAAGGAAGACACCTGAAAGTGAAAATGCATCCCATGAAATTCATGATGAGGACACAGGGAAGGTGAATCAAGAATGGAGAAACTCCAACTTTGGTTTGAATACCAACCATGTTCCTAATATTGATATGAGGAATTTTGATGGCAAGGACCCAATCACATGGATACTTCAGATGGAGCAATTCTTTGATCTCCATAATGTGCCACATACACAAAAGGTACTAATTGATTCTTTATATTTAGAACCTAATCAATTTGTATGGTATCGATGGATTTGTTCTCGCAAATCACTTGTCACATGGACAATTTTCATGGAAGAAATGATAGCACACTATGAGGATACACAGAGCAATACCTTCTTTAGCCAACTGATAAATCTCAAGCAAAAGGGTTCAGTTACCGAGCACATTGAGAAATTCCAAAGATTGAATATAAAGGTAACCGATATTCCAGATGAGCACTTGATTGATGTATTCATAGGAACTTTAAAGGATAACATTCAACATGAGGTT
>ML789552.1:621669-635117 GCA_009831015.1 Picea engelmannii
GATTCCACTTGGGAAGATGAGTATTTTATACAGAAGCATCCAGAGTTACTCAAGCATTGTGGACAACACTTGTCTCAAGGGGAGGGGCATGTTAAGCCCTAATATTGGCTCATTACCCCTTAATTGGGGCATATTATATTAGTGATGTTATTTTATTTATGTCATCTTTAGGCCATTAGTTGTAATTATACCTCCTAGTCTCATATATATACCAAGGAGACATTTTCATTTTGAATCATCTTGTACTTGAACATTTAAGTGGGGTAAAAGGAGGTTGCCCCCTCGAAGAGGCTTATTATCTTAAATTGTCTCTTTTTCAAGGCGTTGAGTACTTTTTCTGAGGTTTTTCTATGCTATATTGATATTTGGTTCTTAACACTATCACTAGTATATATTATGATAGCATGGGAAACTAGAATTAGTTAGGTAGTAATTCCCAATGGTTCACTAAAATTTGTGCAAATAAATCCTACCACCAATCGACATTAACGATGAGTGTGGGACTAGGTAGAAAACTAAGTAACCTGATATCGTGGAGGGAAAGTCACCCAACAAGTATTTATTTGTCTGAATGCACCACTTCCATTCATTATTTTGACAATGTAGAGAAAAGAGAAGAGTGCAGCGCAGAGGGCCAAGTGCAAAGAGACTAGAAATCCAAAAGTAGTATAGTGTTGAGAAATTCTATGCCAACCATTCAATGCATGCAACCCTAAGGTGAGACAGGAGTAGAGCTCCCAAGTAGAGTGTGGCAAGCTAGTTGAGCTAATAAGCTAACCAAGACAAAGGCTTCCACAAGCAATCCTAATGTGCGAATGAAAGTTAAAGCAGTAGAGGGCCAACATGTACCCGATCCTAAAATCTCTATCAAGGTGAATAATAGGGGAGTCGTGATAGGAATGGTTCTCTACCTCAAATACACATATTATGAACTACAAGATGAGGTGTAGTTCCTTGGACTGTGCTTTGAAACATATGAGAAATTTAGTCCAGGGGCTAAGGGAAGACCAAAAGTGGTCACCTAGGAATGGGCCAAGTCCCTTTACAAATAAGGGATAATGACATTGTTGGATTACCCTCATTTCGGGCACAACTCGTACATCAACATGTGTTCCCAATTCTTTCTTAGTCGGTTGCATGGAGGTTTCCTTTGGCTAGACAACGCATACCAAGTCAACATCAATATCATATGATGAGTCTTGAGCCTTCCCACAAAAGAGGATGATTCAACTGCTACGATTGCAACTAAGGATGCCACACAAGAGGTGGTGTTCAAAAAGTACAGGACACATAGAAGAATAAGAGGAGTAGTGATTTCAGCGATCAATGACATGAGCATTTAATTCTCCATGCAATTATTTGTCTGGAAGATGATGTGCAGGTGTCACAAGGATGAGTTCCCATTGGGGGTATTCATCATTGCAGAGCGATGCATCCAAGGAATGTGGATGGCTTGGGTGAGAAACTTAATGAACACGTTCATCCAAGACAATGTGTATGGGTAGGACTTCAACAAGGAGTGTCGCTATAGTTGGGTGTTACTCTATCTCACAATGCTACTATTGAATCCACTACTAACATGCAAGTACGACGCACATGTGGCACCATCCTTCCCTGTGTAGAAATTCATAGAGCTACAATACAACTTATACAAGAAGATCTAGTGCAAAAATAGCACAACTTTCCAGTAATGGTATACGAATATGGTTCTGGAAACGACAAGAGATTTTTTCATACCAAGTAGCCTCCTTACCAGATATGAGGATTATTTTCAATTTAAATGTGATTCCATAATTTTTTCATCACCCCACTCACAAATCTACATAATCCTATCAAGATCCTCCCATTTTTCATTATCGAGGAGGATATTCAAGAGGTCATCGTACAGTGGCCAGAGGAACTTCGACCCACACTAAACAATGATGTCAAACAATTGGAAACAAGGAATACGAAGAGGAAGAAGAAGAAACATTCATAGGAAACCCAAATAAAAGGTAAAGAAATAACACACTATTAGGAGAACACCTTATTGTGGAGGTTTTTATGGAACCTGCCCCAAAAATTTATCTCTTAGCTATTTATAGCAGAGGTTGTTAGCAGAGGTAGGTGGCCATAGGTTTTTGCAGAGGTTTTTTATTTCAGTGCACCTTTAAGGTATATACGCACCGATGTGTACATGAACAATAAAACATTGATGAATCAATATTCAAAATCATCGCCATACTTTATAATAAAAAATACATGTACTGAATAAATCACACCAGTGTCATTGAACATTATGCACTAGTGCACCTCACTATCGTCAAGCGCACCGTAGTAAGGTAAATAAAAAAAATTACTATATCGATTTTCATTGTTACAGTGAACACCATTCTCCCAAAATTTCAAGTAATCATTGGTTCTCACCTTCCTTCCTAAGACTCCCTATTTCCAGTGCTCTACACTGACTTGAATAGCTCCATTGGAAGATTCCACACATTTCCAAATTTTCGAAATTACCACAAATTTTCATTTCCTCTCAACGGTGCAAACATGCCTCCTCAGGACACAAGAGGTTGAGTAAATTATCTATTACCTTCCTATTTTCATTTTCATCCAATCAAAATTTGAATTTAGCTTGAAATTTACCATTTTTTTCAATTTTGTTTTTCCAAATTTGTGTGATGCTCCTAAATTCTTCGACTCGCGTCGATGTGGTGCATATTTTGTTAAATTCACAGTGAGAACCACCACTAGTGCATCTCCAATATATGTATGCATTGATATTGTTCAAGCAAGAGCACCATGATAAATTTTAAAAAACAAAGCGGTGCATCCTTTAGAATGTCCCAACTGACACACAATTGAATTAGAACCGCACCAGTACATTTCACTTCATTAACTACACTGCTAGATCAACGATATATGAAATTTAATGTAGTGGTGCACCAAATTTAACCAACCACACCACAACATATAGGAAACAAAAATCACCAGTGAATCAATTTTCAAAATAACCGCCATACTTTATAATAAAAATACACGCATCGATTAAATCACATCGGTGTTGTTGAACATTATTCACTGGTGCGCCTCAATAATCATCAGGCGCACTGACATAGGGTAAATAAAAAAATAATTACCAAACTAATTTTCATTGTTACGGTGCATCATGTGCTTGAAAACTCTCAAGAAATCACCAGTGCTCACCGTCCTTCCTAATATGCCCTATTTTCGGTGATCTGCACCGACGTGGATAGCTCCATTGGTAGATTCCATACATTTCCAAATTTTGGAAATTACCATGAATTTCCTCCTCGATACATAAGAGGCTAGGTAAATTGTTTATTGCATTCCTATTTTCATTTTCATCCAATCAAAATTTGAATTTAGCTTGAAATTTGACATTTTTTCAATTTTTTTTCTAATTTCGCACGGTGCGCTTGAATGCTTTGGCTCACCCTGATGCAATGTGTATTGTATTGAATTTACAGTGAGCACCACCACCAGTGTGTCACATATATATGTATGCACCGATACTGTTCAATCATAAGCACCGCAATAAATTATATAAACAAAGCAGTGTGTCCTTAGGAATGCCCTGAAACTAGTGCACAATTGGCTTCTACCTGCACTGATACACTTCACTTAACTAATGACATCGCTAAAATGATGATTTATAAAATTTAAAATAGAGGTGCAACCATTTTAAGAAAATAAATTGGTACTGTATACAAAAACAGACCAAGACATATATTGCCTAACTTTTCATAGCGGGGTGTCTCATTGGACGCCTTGTTCATGATGTTCTATCCTCTACAACGCACCACGATACAAAAAATGTCAGTGCTCTACTATCATCGTGGTACTGGTGAATTAATAGTAACACATCACACCTCTTCAACTACGATAATGAAGTTTATATTAGTAGTGCCAATCAGTCCAACAAATGCATTGATGTTGCAAAGACAATGACACTGGGGAAAAATTGTAATAACCGATTAGAGTGATATGACTTAATAGGTGCACCTATACAATCCATGGAGGTTCATAAATATACGTGGCACACTAATGTGTAAATGTTAAACATACTCACCGTGACATGTTTTGAAAAATAAACAACACAATTCATGTTTTGTAAGGCCCGTTAGTGGTGCGTTAGTAATACAATGCACCAATAGAAAACGTGTTGGTTCTCTCGTAGACATGGTGCATCGGTGCTTTCGATTTAATAAAGGGAACTATGAATTTTCACACTATAAATTTTAGCATTGTGGTGTGTCTTTGTTAATGAAATGAACTAGTGTTTTTAAAAGCACTGAGTCTGTGCGGAGTGCCCTGTGGGACACACCGTTGGGAAGTGTTGTTGTTTTGATATAGTGCACCACCCTCGGGGTGTAGTTTTTTTTTTGGGTTCACCAATTGATTTTTAATATATTTTTTCAAAAAAAAGATGAATTTTTTAAATACACGTCATTTACGTATGTATTTTTTTATATATTCAATTTATTTTATCTGTATATATGTGCCTAACAATATTTGTATATAGATCATAGATGACGACAATGAGAGGAGGATGAGGAGGAGCAATGAAAATTCGAGACGCACACATTTGCGCATGAGTGGGAGACTAGGGAGAGGGAGAGAGTGAGGGAGTTGTTCCCTCACCCTCTTTCATGGCAGACACAAGAAATTTTGTTGGATATTGGCTTTCTGAATTTTTATTAGGAGGGTACATCCCTTAGGAGGAAATCTTCATTGTTAAAGTAGTTGATCAGTCACTGGGATCATGAAAGAAAGGGGTTTAGGTTCAGTCCTAATATGTTGTATCATCCCATGAGGAGGATGTCTATTTGATCACTCAATTTTCTAGTAGGGAGGAGTATTTGTCCCATTTCCCCACGCTACCACCTGGTTTTGCAGGAGAGACCCAAATGGAATATGTGTAGATATACGTTGGTCCTCATGTTCATTCGGCTTCAGAGTTCTAGGTTCATGGTGGTTAGTTGTGGATAGGTTCATTTCAGAGACATGACGTTAGGTGCCTATGTTATATGCTCTTGTCACTGTCACAGTATAGCTCTGATGGTAAGTGCAGTAGTTTCTCTATGTTGTATTATGTATATATTTTATTGAAGGAGCCCTAATTGATTAGGCGGGAAGATTTGTTTTTGATATAGTTTTTTCGTTCATTAGATCATTTTCGCATTGTTTTGTCTGGGACAATATTCTTCCCATTTGTGTCTTAATTGTATACATTATTTTTTGAGAGGGTTCATGCCACTCATCTAGAAGTTGCATGATTTCTTGCTAGGCCTATGTTTGATGCATGTATGTGCATGTGGAGGAAGTTGATTCCAAAGAGGTTCCAGTCCAAGTTTCCCATTACTCTAGTGGGTAAGGAGGTATTTGATTTATTGTCTAGCGAGGATGATCCTGTCCTTGATATTGTAGAGTACCCGTACACTAGGATGGATTGGAGAGCATGTCCAAAAATCAAATTTACAACAGAGGAGCCAACATATGAGAGATGCAATAGTATTTTTATGTTTTGATCAATCTATTTGCATATTTTTATGTCTTATTTAATGCACATTTAATTTATTGTAATATTTTGTACAATTATCTTATTATTATTATCTATTTTTTTGCAGATACTGGCACATATGTTGGGGATGCTCCTCCCTAATGTGGGGATGAGGTGATGTAGGAGGCATAGGAACAACTTACATTAGTACAAAGACCCCACATGACACACAAGTTGGATATGAGAGTCCGGCTAGAGGTGGAAAATGAACTATGTTGTGTCATGAATAGTCACAAAGTGGTACCTGCACCCACTAGAGACATATTATGGGTAGAGAATCTCTCTACTACATGGAGGAATTTTCCATGTGACATGATGATGCATCATATTGTTGGTGTCATCAACAACATCAATAAGTTGAGGGGTGGTGCTCATGATCCCACTACATCTAGCTCATCAACATAGCCAGCCATATCCTCTACTCCACCACATGGTCCTCCTCCTCCTCCTAATTATCCTCCACATGAGTCGATTGAAAAATCTATTGATCCACTTGCTTCCCCTCCACATGTCTCTTAATTTGCATCCACGTCTGATCCTCCTCCTCCTCCTCATGTTTCCCCTCCACATGTGTCTAAACCTACATCCATGTCCAATCCTCCTCCTTGCCCTCCTCCTCCTTTTTATTCTCCACATGTGTCACCATATTCTACTGAACCTCCCCCTCCTCCTCTACTTGTGTCACCATACAATGATTATTTTCTTTCTCCTAGTCCACATGTGTCATCATCCACCGATCCCCCTCCTCCTCCTCTTCCTCCACATGTGTCACAAGCTTTTGATACTTTGGACACTATGTTCACATCAGGTATTGTTGCACATCTTCATGATATTGATATAGAGACACTTGATAGTGCACTTTTTCTGACATTTATTTCTAAGATAGTTATTCTTAATAAAGGCTCTACTTCTGGTAGTAGAGACATGGATGCACCTGGCTCTGGTGGTGGACCTAGCTAGTAGTGGTATTGATTGACATTTATATTGACTCGAGATTTATATATGACATATTTATTGCAGATTTTATTGAGATGTATGTTTGACATGTATATTCATATGTATATTGCTCATGCATATTATTGTTTTCATATAATTTTGTGGTTGTTGTTGTTGTTGTTTGATTTATTAAATGTATTATGAGTATTCTAATGACGAACATAGTTATTGATTTCTTTGTTTTTAAGTGAAATTTGATATGTATCAGTCATTTAAATTTACAGTTGTCATATACTATTTAAATTTACTTTTATGAAAGCGTTTAATTTGGATTGTGATTGCAAAAAAAACCATTAATGCCATATACTATTTAAGTGTTGTTCAAGGTGAACTGTTTGTTGTCCAAAAAGATACAATATGTTGATTAAACATGTTTAGAAACAAAAATACTTAAATATGATGAGTGAAATGATTGTGATTAGAATATTTATGTCTTTTTCATATATTATAATAATAACATTATAACATAATTATTCACTGACAATAATGTTGATGATGTAATAATAATGTTATTTTTTAAATTTTTATTATTCAAAGATTACAAGACAGTTATAATATAATTGTTTACTAAAATCACAATTATTATATTTTATTAATATTTATTTTTTCCAAATATTTTATTTATTTATATTATCCAACTATTATAATATATGAAATTTATTCCCCTGGATGGGGTGCCTCCATGATATGATGGGTGTAGTTTGGGATGAATCCACATGGCCAGGCCACTTGCCACTTGTCGTCCATCCAGTGTCATGTACCCTCTCTAGTCACCTCCGGAATTTAAACGACTTGCCTCCACTCTCCATTTCTCATTTGCACCCAACATCTCACATGAACAAGGAGTTCTACGACCTGTGTGTCCTCATGGTGTTGTGCATAGATCTCTTTTGGTCACTTCAGCCCCAACTTGTTCAGTCCATTCCTAAAGCCGAGATGTGGATTCTCTCTTCGCACTAGCTCGCTCACAATTCTCAGAGCGTTTCCTCCCAGGTTCAATCCCTCCTTTGCTCTGAGACTCAACTCTGGTGTGACTTCTCCTTGCTCACGGTTTTTTTGTGGGGCTTCTCCCCTCTAAGATTGTCTCTCTTCATAGGTCTCCTCCCCTGAAGGTCACCACCTTCCATCATGCCCCGACCCCGGGGAAAGCCAAAGTGAGGAGCAGCCTGGTACGAGACCCGAGGAAGGAAATTGCCCTCCTCTGATCCACCTGTCGAAGCCACGAACCCCCCTCAATCTGATTCCCTCCACCACCCTAAAGTGATATTACCCCCTCCGCTAGCCCCCTTGGTTGAACACCCCCCTAAAGCGGTCTTCACCCTAACACTGGCCTCTCCCCCCTCTTGAACCCCTATGATTGTAGGGTCAAGTGGTTCGATCTTCTGGGAAATTCTCTCAGTTACACACCACCTCCCCCCTCTACCCCTCGATGTCCTTCCTTTACGCCTCCCCCCCCAACGTCCCACCCCTGCCACCTCCCCTCCTTCCATTTCCTTCCTATATTGACACTTATTTCAAGGAGAATGCAAAAATAATGATTAATATAAGTTCATATGATTATAAAACTAAAGGATGGAGTGAAATAGGTGAAGACCATGATAGTTGCACTAGTTAAGGTGGGGGATGCCATCAAAGTTGGTAATGCCAACACTACAAGTACTGTAGATGTTGCATAGAGTTATTTTGTTGGAATTGTCCTTAGAAGTTTCATCAAAGTAAGTATATATTTATTTGAATTTTGATTTTCTCAAACAATAAAATTTTTGAGGTTTGAATATTTTTTAATATATTCATTTTTTGTTAAATAAAATATAATTTAAAATAAATCTTTAATAATGTACACCACCAACTTTGTGATACAATTAATGCTTAGTAATTTAAAGGTTAACATAAACACATTTTAATACAATGCAACATAAATTTTCTATAATAAACAATAAATATGACACTGAAAATATATCAAAACCACATCTTTTGCTTGTATGTTTATTTAATGTATTTTCAATATGGTGGTTGTAAATGGTTGTTAATTTTTCATATCCAACATAATTATAAAATGAAGGAAAAAAACATAATTTTCCATTATAGATACTCATAATAATATGACACATCCACAATATAAATGTTCAAACAAATCATTTACAAATTAGTCTTCATTGCCATCACCCTGATTATCTTCCTTGCTTGGCATTATAACATTGTTGTTCTCAAAAATATGTTTAGATCTCGGATCATGTCTTAGTATGAACCACCAATCCCCATCCAACACATATAGGTATAAAAAGACTTAGTTGCAATGTTTTGGGAAAACATAAGGCTCCTTACTTTCAACCCACATTTTTTTAGAATTAATACATATTATCTCACTATCATGATCTTCCTTTACATTTCTCCCATCGAAGGTACCCCACCACTTGAAAGAAAACATAACATATTGAAATCATGAGAATTCCACTTGCATCATCTCTTGTATCTTTAAAATGTAACATAACTTCCCCTCTATCATGTTTGATCACGGTGGCTAGCGCGACTAGATTGGTCGAACTCGACCTATACTCCACAATATTGTGTGATGTGTCCATCATCGACATACTTAGTGAGAAAATGTTGTCCATATGCCCACATAGATGGGAACAAATGCACTTGTAAAAATACGAACAAAGGATGGTGTCATATGTCTAATAACCAAATAATTAATAAAAACATAATACATGTTACAATTCAAATGTGAAATATTATAAATAGAACGTGGTACTCGGATAGGTTATTACAGAGTTGTTGCACTCAATCCCTATGTTTAGTGCATCCAGATCTTCTCTGCATGGGTTATAAATAGACACTACATATTTCTCGTGTATTTGGCCAACCACCCAACTATTGGGACATAATTTTGCCATATTTTTTTTTAAATGATCAAGATAAGACATGCTTCGACCATTCAACTATCTGAATGTTTTCCTGTTAATGTCCCATTTCCTTCTTTTCTACAGAATGTAAATTTATTTTCTCTTCGGATAAAATAAAATTTATGTTTTTTTTCCTGAGGAAAAAAATATATTATCAACTTAAAGAACAAATTTATTGATGGCATAAAAAAATTTAAATTCATTGATGTATAAAAGAATTTGAAACAAATAGCATGGAATGAAATATATATTATAAACTACAATGTAAACAATTTACTTGTACTAAATTGACAAAATATAATTGAATTACTCTTTATCAAGCGCCTTTTTCTGTTCGTTTGGAGTAGCTCCCCTTCTCTTTTGTCCTGATATTAATGGTCTTCCCAAATGACTTCCCCTTCTCTGTCATCAATTTACTTGATGTACTCAGTAGCATAATATAACGACTTGCATACTATGTACCCCTCTGCTATAGAGCTCTCTGGTTTTTCCATTTGTTGAACAACCCCCTTCAATTTTTTGATGTACCTCTCTAAGAAGAACATCAAACGGCATGAGAACACCCCCGCTAAATCAACCTCATTGGGTAGGTGAATCAAAATATGGGATTGCAAGTCCATAAAACTCGTCGGCAATTCCTTCTCAAACATACAAACAATCTCAACTATCTCTCAACCCCACCGTATAATGTTAGCCATGTGAATCTCCCTTGATGTGATCCAACATACAAATGTAGATAATTTCGATATGGCATGTCGCATGTCTTGGGGGAATTCATGGTTCACACAACCACGCATGAGAAAAGGATACTGACACTACAAAATAGACTCACACATCATTAATTTACATAAAACTATGAGTGCATAGCATATTTTTACCGATGTCGGTATAGAAGAAGAATCATATATTCAACACACATACCATTAGAAGGTTCAGATGGTCATGTGATTTTAACCCCAACAAATTCCCGTCTATAGTGAAGAAACATCGTAGAGTTGATCCATATAAAGAAGGTGCATTCACACCCAATATAACATCCTTCGCCATATAAATATCATCTTCCTTCAAAATCCATGGGACATCACCTTATTTAAAATACCAAGAGGGACCCGCCTCTCCTCTAGTTTCATTTCTTGGCCAATGTATCTTTTTAGTATTCAAAGCAATAAGATCTCTTATGACAGCCAATGTGTCACTTTTATTCCATGATATGTGCCCCCATAAAGAATATGAAACATTTTTTAATATATGCATGGGATCTAGTAAGTGGCCAATATTAAGATGCTTTCAATATGGAAGCTCATAAAATACATATTTCCATTTCATCCAAATGGGTATTTTCTCAACATATGATTCAAAAAATTTAGGATCATTGAACATAAGTTCTCCTTTTGAATCAAAATATTATTCCATTTCCTTGTCCTTCTCCATGTCATATTCCCTATTCCAATATGTTGGTGTCATTATCTCAGGTCTCTGGGTTATCTCTAGTTTACCATTGAAATAATATGTAGCTCTTCTATAAGGGTGGTTTTCTGGGAGGAATACCCTTGAACATTCATACACTGGATTTCGTAGGTCGTTGGACCACCTAGCGTTTATAGAAGGTCCACCACATTTACATCCATGATTCTATTTTGTTACAAGACCTGCAATGTTATCGTATACATAGCATGTTAGTGTCAAAAATATAGTTGTACCAAATGAAGTATGCCAAATAAAATTACAGATATAAACAAATCGATGAACATGCTTACCAGAGAAAAATCCTAGTCCTGGATAATCATGTGTGGTGTATGCACATATGAAATACAATGTAAAATACTTCTCCATTGGGATGGGTCTTGAAACATCATATACATGTATCCATTCCCATATTGATTAAATTCATTGATTAGTGGTTGGAGGTAGACATCCATTATATCCACTTGTATTCTACCAGGGACTATAAGAGCCAACATAAGATGTTCATTTTTCATGGACAACCATGGGGGGATATTTTTATTGATCACTACCACTGGAAAAACATAATAGTTGGTGTTTTGTAATGAATATGGGTTAACCCCATCCATAGTTATGCTCATTCAAGATTCGTACTTCATCCTTGAATTTATTGGGCCATGTATCCTTTATATGCTTCATTGATATTGAATCTGCTAGGATTCACATAACTCTTGGCTCACTTCTATGTGAGGCATGCCACCCCCATAACATTGACAATTTTTTGCAACAAAAAATCCTTTGAATCCTTGGAATTATAGGCATGTGCCTCGATACATTATGAGGAGGACCCTGTGCCTTAACCTTGTTTTTTGATTTATGATACCTGTCATGCCCACATTCTGGACATATGTCTTTGTTTACATATTCATTTCTGTATAGAATACAATCATTCATACATGCATGGTATGATATGTACTCAACACCCAATATTTTCAACATTTTCTTTTTCTTTGCACAACTATCGGGTAAGTGATTATCACTCGGAAGTACAATATCTTAGAGTAACCTGCAATTAGTGGGGAATAGAAATTTACAGTGTCATTAAGCATGAATAAAATCAACCCTTTTATTCATTCATTGTGTGACAATATTCTTTAAAAATTTAGGGAACTTAATGGTTAGTTAACTAAAAAATGTTGAGAAACACACGTCTGAAATACCATACATTGCTTTCAATTTGTACAGTGACATTGTTTTTCCTAGCTGGAAATACATTGCAGACCCCTATACAGAACCAAATAGAGGGGTGGAAGCAAATTTCAGGCTTTCATAGAAGGTATCTTCAACATCAGTTTCATCCCCTAGTTCATTTTGCTGGAATGAATCTAACAACATTATATCCATGGCTTGGGTATCCCACAAGAAATAATCCATACCAACCTCTATATCATTGCCTTCATCCCCAACATGTGAAGAACTAGTGTTATTGCTGAGGTTTTTAATTGGTGACTCAAGATGTAGTGGGAATTGAATAGGTGGTTGTTTCAACCATTCTCGGTATGCTACCTCTCCGAGCTCTTTTCTCTTAGCAACAAGCTCACAAATTGACATTGTAGTGGGGCGCATAGGTAGATGGTGGACATGTCGTTCATCAATAGAATCATGATTTTAAAAATATTGAACATTACATCGATAATATTAGTAACAAAATGCTTTTAATATGTTCAAACATTATACCAAACACTTATTAGAAGCATGGTCATTTTTTCCAAAAAATAAACACGAAACCAACCCCTTTATGAAACAATTGTCAAATTAAGAAATAGATTTAAATTATTTCCATTGAAAATCCAAAAATACAATTACTCAATCACCTTTTTCTTATGCCCTATGGGGTTTTCTACATAAAAGAGATCAAATTGATGGTGTGATAATGTCGACCCAGGCTAGTTGTTAGAAGATGGCATGTTAGAATTGGTAGGGTAAAGCAGTTGTCCATTTTCATCAAACATTTGATTTTAGTATATTTCCCCTGATAAGAGCTTGCAAAATTTTGGGACCATGGGAATATCTTCAGTATGTAAACTCAATCCTAAATATTGATCCTGCAAAATTCAATGAACAATTATTAAACTTCACTTGCATACATAACATAAATTCAATGAGATAAATGAATTATCAATAAAATTTAGAAGTACTGCAATTGGTGTGAGACAACTTGAAGGAGTTCCAAAGATACAGAATGAGGTGGTGTTGGAATCTGAAGAATTGACCATTTTATATTATGATTTGTTTTTCTTTCATTTGAGCCAAAACCATCATCTTGGGTAGAATAAAACAATCTAACTTCAAAAATAACTTCGAAAAACTTTTAAAACTTGACAAAACACTTAAAAAATCATTTATTTTTTCTACAATATTATTATTTTTTCACCCAACTATACAAGAAATCTCAATCTGGATTTACAAAATATGAAATAGTTACTCGATCCTTGAAAATATCCTCCTCGAACATAGAAAATGTGAATTTGATTCTC
>ML789552.1:635167-651890 GCA_009831015.1 Picea engelmannii
TCCCCCCCTCTCTCTCTCTCTCTCTCTCTCTCTCTCTCTCTCTCTCTCTCTCTCTCTCCTTCATCTACACCTCTCTCCCCCTCACTCTGTATCTTTCTCCCTCTCTCACTCATTGTATCCCCTTCCCTCTCTCTCCCTTTATCTCTTATCCATTCGTGTGATGTATCATATAAAGACACACTAGGGTGTACGGATAAACCAAACACACTGATGTGTATGGATAAACTAAATGCACCGATGCATTTAATTGAGATAAACAACGAAGAATGAACTTTGTTATTGCCTCCACAAAATTTAAATATGGATGTTTACATTTTCATTGTGAAAATTTAACTATATTATGGTGAATTATTACTTACACACCACCTTAGTACAATATTAATTACACTTCACACCAGTGTGTTTCAAACTGTATAGTGCATCGAGTGAAGAAAGTTATAAAAATAATGTGTGCTTACTGTTATCACCAATTCTTGCACGGGGGATGTTTCTCTCCAGTTTCAATCCCTTGGTGTAAAATGCGAATAAAAGGGGTTTAAAAACCCATAAAATGCGTTTTATTCCAAGGTTGCAGCCATGAGTGCCAAGTGTAGCACGCAGAAGTCCATTTCGGTCTTAAAATCAAGCAGGTGGGCATTTTTGTTTTCAACGGCGGGGATTTTTTCATCGAGGCAAGATCGACGTTCATCGGGTGTTTGGGGCCATGAAGTTTCCCAAGTTTTAACACAGAGCAGAGGCTGGAGACCCAGCGCCCGTATTCCATGATTTAATCTGGGGCATCCGATCAAGCAGGGACAGGTGGTAGCCAGTCGAAATTTCAAGGATCGCAAGTTGGGAGGACAGGGTTCTCCCTTGGATTTCAAAACCCTGAAATGTGACACCCGAAGCCTCGAAAGCTTGGCCCACGATCCTAGCGTTAGGTCACGCTAAGTGGGCCTAGGAGTGGATATAGTGCCCTTTTGTTGACAAATCCATCTCAGTCGTCCATCTGAAGGACGTGTGGCACACATCCGTGCTTTCACAGATTGGTCACCGAGAAAGTAGGGAAGAGATACATCATGTATTCCCGGTGCACGAAGTTTTGAAAGAATTTGGACCGTTGATCAACTGAAGATCTCAGCCGTCCAATCCTGGATGACACATGGGCACATGTGATTTAAAATATGCATGGATCTAGGCGGTAATGATTTGTGCGCTCATATCTACGGCCAAGGATTGATTCTGGACCCCCTCTCGATGTTCTGCCTTTAATGGGAGGGGTCCGGAATGGTACCACAAAAGTTTCAATGGTCAAGATTGAAGGACCTAGATCTGCGGTGCACATTCAATTACGAACGCCCCTTGCCATTATGCCTTTAATGAGTGGTGGGGGGTCCAAAATGAGGTGGTTTTGAAAGTGGGCCCCCCTCCTGTCATGTCTCCCACCCATTTTTCCGAACCCTCTCCCACCTTAAGTCTCTTACTGCTTCCCCTTCCGCTTACTGCCTTTGTCTCCCGGTGATAAGTGTCCCAAGCCTCTCTCTCCTTTCCCCTATCACCTCCTACCAGGTATTCCTCCCTGTGATCTTCCCTCAGTTGCCTATTCCCCCCCATGTCATATTCATTTTCCCTTTTTTCCCTCTCATCCTTCGAATTGTCATCCTTTTCGTCTGGACCCATTTCCTTGCGACTTCCTTGTCACTTTACCATGGCACTTCGCCTCGTCGTCCCATGTCACAACCCCTTATCCTTCCCCATGTCTTCCACCTATAACCTGTCCTAGTACAGTTTGCACATCGTAAGCCACCCATACTATCCATGTCACCCTCCATTTGGGTTCCCCCCCGCAACAGTCGAATGAAGCAGTAGCAGCCAAGGAAAGGTCACCATGTTGTCCAAGTGAAGAAATTGACCGGGCCCCTCTAATCCCGAGGAAGCAGTTATTGAAGTAGTTGGTGGTGGGTGGACATCATTTCCACCATAAATGGAAAGAAATAAAAGGACAAGCCATGGGGAAATACTGTCAGACCAGTTTGACAAAGATCGTGTCTGACATTAGACTGCATGGGCAGTCTGACAAGCAAAGGCCCAACGTAAACTATTACATCTGGCAGAGAGTCTACATGCACAGTCTAACCGAAGTGACATGGACGTCGTGCCATGGAAACCCAAGCAAGTTCCTGCTACAAAATTTTTGGGTATATGTAGGCATTTTTTCCATTTTGTAAAGTATCGTTGGTAGATCTAAGCTCCCTATTGTAAAGTTTTAATGAAGCACTAGTTTCCCTAGTTATGTATATGTATGTGAAATTTCTTGTTTAATGACAGTAAACTTCTTATTCCATCTAGTTTCCATCTAATTTTGAAAGAGTTCATGATTGACTGAGTCACGTGAAGAATTGTGACAATGTTATATAAATGTTTTATGGTAACACTGTTATGATTTCTTTTAATGTTCTTGTGATTTGAATACAAGAAGTTCTTGTGTTTAAATTCATTCTCTTCAGGTTGTTGGAAGCTTGATGCCTAAATTAGACCTTTGCATTTTCTCACCAACATCTTCCTCCTACTCATATTTACTACAACTTACTATCTGAAGTTAGACTAAGACCTCGCTTATTCATACATAGCCTGGTCCAAGATTCTGAGCTAAAATGATATCATTCTGAGTATGCTATCTTTCGATCACCCTTGATAAACAAATAGTGATATATAAATGGATGGGTATCAGGATTACTCCTTCTGCAATCCATGAGTGGCTTCTGAAGCCAACATTTCTAGTGTCGTTGGCGGGGACGAAGTTCAAATTTTCCCTGGGATTGAATGACATTGAGCCTCTAATTATGAAGGTGCATCAGGCATCAGAGCCCTTGAAGATTGCTATTGTGCACCTGGCGACTCCACTGTGGAAACTCCAATGTTTCAGTTGTGGCTACTTTTAGCACACTTGAAAGCTGACCCAGAGGGGCTTTCTCGAGAAGGTTTTCAGCAGCTTCTTTCTGAGCCTGAGAATTTTCCTGGGAGAACAACAATGATCAGAGCTAGCCTTTAATGGTGAAAAAAGACCAGAAACATTCAAATTTGCGCATCTTTCACCTGGAAACTCCATGATTAAGGGATCAATTGGCGACTACACTGGTTCGAGATGGAAAAAATCTTGGCTCGGAGGTTTTCTCCTTTTAATTTTTTGGTTGTTCCTGGTATTCATAATGTTGTCCCTTCTCCGAATGAATGGTATGATTATTTGCCCATATTTAGAGAGCGTAAAGAGGACAACCCTTCTCAGCAGCTCCATGATTTTCATGAACTCATGCATCGGTGGAAGATACATCATGAGGATGTATTGTTGAATATGTTCATGTTCTCGTTAGCAGGGGATGATCGTGAGTGGTATTTCGCCTTACCTCCTGCAAGTATCTCCTCCCTAAGATAATTTCATGCAGCTTTTAATAGGCGTTGTCAAAATTTTTATTCCTCTGAGTTTATCTGTCATAACTATTGTGAGGAATGTGAGGACAGTGAGCAAGACATGGTTGTGTCTTATGAAGGCTGTGATGATGAATACTGTGAGGAGGAGGACCCTGAGGAGAGATATGATGCTCTGAGTGAGCTGATGGAGCTGGAAAAATATCTTTCTACGGAGATTGAGAAAATGAAGGAAGATCGTGATTATTTCCTTTCTAATGATGATGTGGACAATTATGTTTCTATAGAGGCTTTGCATCCTTCTCTTGATGCACCTGCTTCCCTAAGATCTGATTTTTATTCAAATGAGGAGCAACAGAGCCCCACATCACAGTTTGCTAACAAGAGGAGGAACCAACCAGTATATGAGAGCTACGAATCAAAGTATGAGCTGGATATGTAGGATTTCCCATAGAAGACTGTAGAGCCTTATCCTCTGTTCGCTCAAGAATATTATCCTGGGGAGATCAACCATATCAGGTCCACAGGAGACAGTGAGCAGGGGCACCTTGCCTCTTTTCTAGAGCCTATCTGTGAGCATCCACCACCTAAGAGCAGTCAACCTACACCAACCTCTCACCCACCTGAGCTTACCAGAGGGATTCAACCATGGGTGAGCAGTTGCGTAGCAGAGGTGGCTGTCCCTCACCCATTTTTGGGATTTTTCCATTAGTCCTATGAGCCTATGAAGGAATACATGGAGTTGTATTTCCTTAATGATTTGCAGTCACCCAGCTTCATCCTAACCTCATCCTTAGGATGGAAGTTGAAGGATGCAGTTGTTTTGCTATCACAATTACATCAGTTGCAGGTGATCATCGACAGAGTGAAGGAGCTTCCATTCAGGAAGTTACTTGATTGGCTCTAGTGGAAATTTGTTTTCACCTAGCCCCATGTAAAGGATTTTATTAGTTTAGGACAATACATAGATGAGATCCTTCGAGCATGTGTGTTTATTTTTTTTTTCACTTATCGGCATGTATTTTCAGTAGGGTGTTTTAAGCTCGACTCCATAGCCCAACAACAAGGCACTAGAACTGCAAAAGGAGTTCTTAGAGCATTGCAAGGATGACTCTATCCCCCATGGAGCCTAATTTTATCACCAATTCTTGAAAGGGGGATGTTTCTCTCCAATTTCAGGCCCTTGGTGTAAAATTTGAAGAAATGGGGTTTAAAAACCCATCAAATGCATTTTATTCCAAGGTTGCATCCATGAGCGCCAAGTGTAGCACGCAGAAGTCCATTTCGGTCTTAAAATCAAGCAGGCAGGAATTTTTGTTTTCAACGGTGAGGATTTTTTCATCGGGGAAAGATCGACATTCATCGAGTGTTTGGGGCCATGAAGTTTCCCAAGGTTTAACATAGAGCAGAGGCCAGAGACCTAGCCCCCATACTCCATGATTTAATATGGGTCGTCCGATCCAGCGGGGATAGGTGGCAACAGGTCAACATTTCAGGGATCGCAAGTTGGGAGGACAGGGTTCTCCCTTGGATTTCAAAACCCCAAAACGTGAAACGCGAAGCCCCGAAAGCCTGGCCCATGGTCCTAGCGTCAAGTCATGTTAAGTGAGCCCAGGAGTGGAGATAGCACCCTTTTGTTGTCTAATTCATCTCAATCATCCATCTAAAGGACGTGTGGCACACATCCTTGCTTTCACAGATTGGTCACCGAGAAAATAGGGAAGAGATACATCATGTATCCGTGGTGTGCAAAGTCCCGAAAGAATATGGACCATTGATCAACTGAAGATCTCAGTCGTCCAATCCTAAACGACACACGAGCGCATGTGATTTAAAAGATGTGTGGATATAGGCAGTCGCAATTTGTGTGCTCAAATATGAGGCAAGGGATATATTCTNGGGGGGGGGGGGGGGTGGTCCAGAATGGTATCGCGCAAGTTTCAATGGTCGAGATTGAAGCGCCTAGATCTGCGGTGCACATTCAATTCTGGACACCCCTTGCCATCCTACCTTTAATGAGGGGGGGTCTGGAATGAGGTGGTTTTGAAAGTGCCCCCCCCTCCTGTCGTGTCACCCTCCCGTGTTATCTAACCCTCTCCCACATTAATCCTCTTACTGCTTCCCCCTCCGCTTACTTCCTTCATCTCTCGGTGACAAGTGTCCCAAGCCTCTCACTCCTTTCCCCTATCACCTCCTACCAGGAGTTCCTCCCCATGTTCTTCCCTCAGTTTCCTCTTCCCCCCCATGTCATATTCATTTTCCCTTTTGTCCCTCTCATCCTCTGAATCATCCTCCTCTTCATCCGGACCCATCACCTTGCAACTTCCTTGTCACTTTCCCGTGGCACTTCGCCTCATCGTCCATTGTCATAGCCCCTTATCCTTCCCCATGTCTTCCACCTTTGATTTTTCCCAGTCCAGTGTGCACACCATCTACCACCCATAGTAGCCATGTCACTCTCCATCTTGGTCCCCCCCACAACAGTCCAATGAAGCAACAACAACCAAGGAAAGGTCTCCATGTTTTCCAAGTGCAGAAATTGACCAGGCCCCTCTGATCCCAAGGAAGAAGTTATTGAAGCAGTTGGTGGTGTGTGGACATTGTTTCCACCATAAATGGAAATATAGAAAAGGACAAGCCGTGGGGAAAGACTGTCAAACCAGTCTAACAAAGATCGCATCCGACATTAGACTGCATGGGCAGTCTGACAAGCAAAGGCCCGATGTAAACTATTGCGTCTGGCAGAGAGTCTGCATGCATAGTCTGACCGAAGTGACCTAGACGTCGTGCCATGGAAACCCAAGAAATTTCCCGCTATGAACTTTTTGGGTATATGTAGGCATTTTTTCCATTTTGTAAAGTATTGTTGGTAGAGATAAGCTCCATGTTGTAAAGTTTTAATGAACCATCAGTTTCCCTGGTTATGTATATGTATGTGAAATTTCTCGTTTAATGACAGTCAGCTTCTTATTCCATCTGGTTTCCATCTAATGTTCAAAGAGTTCATGATTGACTGAGTCACATGAAGCATTGTGACAGTGTTATAGAAACATTTTATGGTAACGCTGTTATGATTTCTTTTAATGTTCTTGTGATTTGAATACAAGAATTTATTGTGTTTAAATTCATTTTCTTCGAGCTGTTGGAAGCTTGATGCCTATAGCAAACCTTTTCATTTTCTCACCAAAGTCTTCCTCCTACTCATCTTTACTACAACTTACTATCTGAAGTTAGAATAAAACCTCACTTGTTCATACATAGCATGGTCCAGGATTCTGAGTTAAAATGATATCATTATGAGTCTGCTCTCTTTCCATCACCCTTGATAAACAAATCGTGACATATAAACTGATGGGTATCAGGCTTACTCCTACTGCAATCCATGCATGACTTCTGACGCCAACATTTCTGGTACCGTTGTCGGGGATGAAGTTGAAAATTTTCCCTGGGATGAATGACATTGAGCCTCTGATTCTGAAGGTGCATTAGGCATCAGAGCCCTTGAAGATTGCTACTGTACACCGGGCGACTCCACTGTGGCGACTCCAATGTTTTCACTTCACTATTTCAGTTGTGGCTACTTTTAGCACACCTGAAAGTTAACCCAGAGGTTCTTTTTCGAGAAGGTTTTCAGCAACTGATTTCTGATCTTGAGAAGTTTCCTAGGAGAACAAAAATGATCATAGCTGGTCTTTGATGGTGAAAAAAGACCAGAAAAATTCAAATTTGTGCATCTTTCACCTAGAGACTCCATGATTAAGGGATCAATTAGTGACTACACTAGTTCGAGATGGAAAAAATCCTGGCTCAGAGGTTTTCTCCTTTTAATTTTTTAGTTTTTCATGGTTTTCCTAATGTTGTCCCTTCTCTAAATGAATGGTATGATTATTTGCCCATATTTAGAGAGAGTAAAGAGGATAACCCTCGTCAGCATCTCCATGATTTTCATGAACTCATGCATCAGTGGAAGATACATCATGAGGATGTATTGTTGAATATGTTCATTTTCTCGTTAGCAGGGGATGCTTATGAGTGGTATTTCGCCTTACCCGTGCCAGTATCTCCTCCTTGAGATAATTTCATGCAGCTTTTAATAGGCGTTGTCAAAAGTTTTATTCCTATGAGTTTATCTGTCATAACTTTTGTGAGGAATGTGGGGACAGTGAGAAAGACATGGATGTGTCTTATGAAGGCTGTGATGATGAATACTATGAGGAGGAGGACCCTGAGGAGAGAGATGATGCTATGAGTGAGCTGATGGAGCTGGAAAAATCTCTTTCTGCAGAGATTGAGAAAATGAACGCATATTGTGATTGTTTCCTTTCTAAGGAAGATGTGGAGGATTTTGTTTCTATAGCGGCTTTGCATCCTGCTCTTGATGCACCTGTTGCCCCAAGATTTGATGTTTATTCATATGAGGAAGAGAAGAGCCCCACATCGTAGTTTGTTGACCAGAGGAGAAACCAACCAGTATATGACAACTATGAATCAGAGTCTGAGCTGGATATGCAGGATTTCCCAGAGCAGACTGTAGAGCCTTATGCTCTGTTCACTAAAGAATATTATCCTGAGGAGATCAACCATCTCAAGTCTACAGAAGACAGTGAGAAGGGCACCTTGCCTCTTGTCTAGAGCCTATCTGTGAGCAGCCACCACCTGAGATCAGTCAAACTACACCAACCTCTCACCCACCTGAGCTTACCAGAGAGATTCAACCATGGGTAAGCAACTGTATAGTAGAGGAGGCTTTCCATCACCCATTTTCTAGAGTTTTCCATTGGTCCTATGAGATTGTGAAGGAATAGATGAAGTTGTATTTCCTTCATGATTTACAGTCGCCCAGCTTCATCCTAACCTCAGCCTTAGGAAGGAAGCTGAAGGATGCGGTTGTTCTGTTGTCACAATTGCATCAGTTGCTGGTGATCATCAATAGAGTGAAGGAGCTTCCATTCAGGAGGTTACTTGATTCGCTCTGGTGGAAATTTGTTTTCACCTAGCCCCATGTAAAGGATTTTATTAGTTTAGGATTGTACATAGATAAGCTCCTTCGAGCATGTGTGTTTATTTTTGTTTTCACTTATCGGCATGTATTTTTAGAAGGGTGTTTTAAGCTCGACTCCATAGCCCAACAACAAGGCACTGGAACTACAAAAGGAGTTATTAGAGCATCGCGGGGACGACTCTATCCCCCATGGAGCCTAATGTTATCACCAATTCTTGCAAGGGGGATGTTTCTCTCCATTTATGGGTCCTTGGTGTAAAATGCAAAGAAGTGGGGTTTAAAAACCCATCAAATGTGTTTTATTCGAAGGTCGCAGCCATGAGCGCCAAGCATAGCACGTAGAAGTCCATTTCGGTCTTAAAATCAAGCAGGCAGGCATTTTTGTTTTCAACAACGAGGATTTTTTCATCGGGGCAATATTGACGTTCATCAGGTGTTTGGGGCCATGAAGTTTCCCAGGTTCTAACATAGAGCAGAGGCCCGAGACCTAGCGCCCATATTCCACGATTTAATCTGGGTCGTCCGATCCAGTGTGGACAGGTGGTAGTCGGTCAACATTTCGGGGATCGCAAGTTGGGAGGACAAGGTTCTCCCTTGGATTTCAAAACCCCGAAATGCGAAACATGAAGCCCTGAAATCCTGGCCCATGGTCCTGGCATCAGGTCACGTTAAGTGGGCCCAGGAGTGGATATAGCGTCGTTTTTCCATCAAATTCATCTTAGTCATCCATATAAATAATGTTTTGTGCACATCTGTGCTTTCGCAGATTGATCACCGATAAAGTAGAAAAGAGATACATCATGTATCCCCAGTGTGAAAAGTCCCGAAAAAATATGGACCATTAACCAATTGAAGATCTCAGACGTCCAATCCTAGAAGACACATGGGCACATGTGATTTAAAAGATGCGTGGATATAGGTGGTCGAGATTTGCGCACTTATATCTACAGCCAAGGATATATTCCATACCACCCCCGTCGTTCTACCTTTAATGGGGCGGGGGGGTCCAAAATGGTACTGCACAAGTTTTAATGGTCGGGATTGAAGTGCCTAGATCTACGATGCACATTCAATTCTGGACCCCCCTTTCCATCCTGCCTTTAATGAGGGGGGGGGGTCCAGAATGAGGTGGTTTTGAAAGTGGGCCCCCTTCTTGTCGTGTCATCGAACTCTCTCCCACCTTAATCCTCTTACTGCTTCCCCCTTCGCTTACCGCCTTTGTCTCCCGGTGACAAGTGTCCCAAGCCTCTCTCTCCTTTCCCCTGTCACCTCCTACCAGGTGTTCCTCCTCGCGTTCTTCTCTTAGTTTCCTCTTCCCCCCCATGTCATATTCCTTTTTCCTTTTTTCCCTCTCATCCTCCAACTCGTCCTCCTCTTCGTCCAGACCCATTGCCTTGTGGCTTCCTTATCACTTTCCCATGGCACTTCGCCTCGTCGTCCGCTGTCACAGCCCCTTATACTTCCCCATGTCTTCCACCTATGACCTATCCTAGTCTAGTGCGCACACTGTCTGCCACCCATACTATCCATGTCACCCTCCATTTGGGTCCCCCTCGTAGCAGTCCAACGAAGTAGTAGCAACCAAAGAAAGGTCGCCACATTGTCCAAGTGCAGAAATTGACCGAGCCCCTCTAATCCCGAGGAAGAAGTTATTGAAGTGGTTGGTGGTGGGTGGAAATCATTTCCACCATAAATGGAAATCCATAAAAGGACAAGCCATGGGGAAAGACTGTCAGACCAGTCTGACAAATATTGCGTCTGACATTAGACTGCATGGGAAGTCTGACAAGCAAAGGACCAACGTAAATTATTGTGTCTAGCATAGAGTCTGCTTGGACACTCTGACTGAAGTGACCTAGACATCGTGCCATGGAAACCCGAGCAATTTCCCGCTATGAAAGTTTTGGTTATATGTAGGCATTTTTTCCATTTTGTAAAGTATCGTTAGTAGAGCTAAGCTCCCTGTTGTAAAGTTTTAATGAAGCATTGGTTTCCCTGGTTATGTATATATATATGTGAAATTTATCGTTTAATGACAGTGAGATTCTTATTCCATCTCGTTTCCATCTAATGTTGAAAGAGTTCATGATTGACTGAGTCACATGCAGCATTGTGACAGTGTTATATAAATGTTTTATGGTAACACTGTTATGATTTCTTTTAATTTTCTTGTGATTTGAATACAATAAGTTCTTGTGTTTAAATTCATTCTCTTTGGGCTATTGGAATCTTGACGCCTACAAAAGACCTTTGCATTTTCTCATGAAAGTCTTCCTCCTACAACTAAGACCTCGCATGTTCATACATAGCCCGGTCCAAGATTATGAGTTAGAGCGATATCATTATGAGTCTACTCTCTTTAGATCACCCTTGATAAACAAATCGTGACATATAAAATGATGGGTATCAGGCTTACTCATGCTACAATCCAGGAGTGACTTCTGATGCCAACATTTATGGCATCGTTGCCGGGGACGAAGTTGAAAATTTTCCCTGGGATTGAACGACCTTGAGGCTCTGATTCTGAAGGTGCATCAAGCATTAGAGCCCTTGAAGATTACTACTGTGCACCTGGCGACTCCAATGTTCCCATTTCACTGTTTCAGTTGTGGCTACTTTTAACACACCTAAAAGCTGACCCAGAGGGAATTTGTCAAGAAGGTTTTCAACAGCTACTTTCTAAGCTTTAGAAGTTTCCTAGGAGAACAACAATGATCAAAGATGGCATTTGATTGTGAACAAAGACCAGACACACTCAAAGTTGTGCATATTTCACCTGGAAACTCCATGATTAAGGGATCCATTGGCGACTACACTTGTTTGATATGGAAAAAATCATGGCTTGAAGGTTTGCGCATTTTAATTTTTTCGGTTGTTCCTAGTTTTCCTAATGTTGTCCCTTCTCCGAATGAATGGTATGATTATTTTCCCATATTTAGAGAGCGTAAAGAGGACAACCCTTGTCAGCATCTCCATGATTTTCATGAACTCATGGATCGGTGGGAGATACATCATGAGGATGTATTATTGAGTATGTTCATGTTCTTCTTAGCAGGGGACACTCATGAGTGGTATTTCTCCTTACCCCCTGCCAGTATCTCCTCCCTGAGAGAATTTCATACAACTTTTAATAGGCACTGTCAAAAGTTTTATTCCTTTGAGTTTATCTGTCATAAATGTTGTGAGGAATGTGGGGACAGTGAGAAAGACATCGTTGTGTCTTATGAAGGTTGTGATGATGAAGACTGTGAGGAGGAGGACACTAAGGAGAGAGATTATTCTCTGAGTGAGCTGATGGAGCTAGAAAAATCTCTTTCTGCAAAGATTGAGAAAATGAAGGCAGATCATGACTATTGCATTTTTGAGGACGATGTGGAGGATTTTGTTTCTATAGAGGCTTTACGTCCTGCTCTTGAAACACCTTCTACGCCAAGATTTGATGTTTTTTCAGATGAGGAGCAGCAGAGCCCCACATTGCAGTTTGTTGACCAGAGGAGAAGCCATCCAGTATATGACAGCTATGAATCAAAGTCTGAGCTCGATATGCAAGATTTCCTAGAGTAGACTGTAGAGCCTTATCCTCTATTCTCTAAAGAATATTATCCTGAGGAGATCAACCATCTCAGGCCTGTAGGAGACAGTGAGCAGGGGTAGCTTTCCTCTTGTCCAGAGCCTATCTATGAGCATCCACCACCTGATATCAGTCAGCCTATACCAGCCTCTAACCCACCTGAGATTACTAGAGAGATTCAACCATGGGTGAGTAGCTGTGTAGCAGAGGAGGCTTCCCATCACCCATTTTTTGGAGTTTTCCATTGATCCTATGAGCCTGTGAAGGAATACATGGAGTTGTATTTCCTTCATGATTTGCAGTCGCCCATCTTCATCCTAACCTCATCCTTAGGATGGAAGCTGAAGGATGTGGTTTTTCTACTGTCACAATTGCATCAGTTGCGGGTGATCATCAACAGAGTGAAGGAGCTTCCATTCAGGAAGTTACTTGATTGGCTCTGGTGGAAATTTGTTTTCACCTAGCCCCTTGTAAAGGATTTTATAAGTTTAGGACTGTACATAGATAAGCTCCTTCGAACATGTGTGTTTATTTTTGTTTTCACTTATTGACATGTAGTTTTAGCAGGGCGTTTTAATCTCAACTCAATAGCCCAACAACAAGGCACTAGAACTGCAAAAGGAGTTCTTAGAGCATCACGGGGACGACTCTACCCTGCATGGAGCCTAACGATATCACCAATTCTTGCAAGGGGGATGTTTCTCTCCATTTTTGGTCCCTTGGTGTAAAATGTGAAGAAATGGGGTTTAAAAAACCATCAAATGCATTTGATTCCAAGGTCGCAGCCATGAGCGCCAAGCGTAGACTGCAGAAGTCCATTTCGGTCTTAAAATAAAGTAGACGGGTATTTTTGTTTTCAACGATGAGGAATTTTTCATCGAGGCAAGATCGACGTTCATTGGGTGTTTGGGGACATGAAGTTTCCCAGGGTTTAACCTAGAGTAGAGGCCCGAGACCCAGCACCCATATGCCACGATTTAATCTGGGTCATCCAATCCAGTGGGGACAGGTGGTAGCTGGTAAACATTTCAGTGATCGCAAGTTGGGAGGACAGTGTTCTCCCTTGGATTTCAAAACCTTGAAATGTGAAATGTGAAGCCCCGAAAGCCTGGCCCATGGTCCTAGCATCAGGTCACGTTAAGTGGGCCCAGGAGTGAAGATAGTGCCCTTTTTCCATCAAATTCATCTCAGTCATCCATCTAAAGGACTTGTGGCACACATCTACGCTTTCATAGATTGGTCACCAAGAAAGCAGGGAAGAGATACAACATGTGTCCTCGGTGTGCGAAGTCCCAAAAGAATATGGATCGTTAATCAACTGAATATCTCATCCATCCAATCCTGGATGACACACAGGCGCATGTGATTTAAAATATGCGTGGATCTAGGTGGCTGGGATTTGCACGCTCAGATCTGTGGCCAAGGATTAATTCTGGAACCCGCCCATCATTTTGCCTTTAATGGGGGGTGGGGTCTAGAATGGTACCGTGCAAGTTTCAATGGTTGGGATTGAAGCACCGAGATCTGTAGCGCACATTTAATTATGGACCCCCTTGCCATCCTACCTTTAATGGGGGTGGGGGGTTTAGAATGATGTGATTTTGAAAGTGGGCCCCCCTCCTGTTGTGTCTCCCTCCCGTGTTGATGAACCCTCTCCCACCTTAATCCTCTTACCACTTCCACCTCCACTTACCGCCTTGGTCTCCCGGTGACAAGTTTCCCAAGCCTCTCTCTCCTTTCCCTTGTCACCTCATGCCAGGTGTTCCTCCTCGTGTTCTTCCCTCAGTTTCCTCTTCCCCCCCATGTCATATTCCTTTTCCCTTTTTTCCCTATCATCCTCCGACTCATCCTCCTCTTCGTCTGGACCCATCGCCTTGTGGCTTTCTTGTCACTTTCTCGTGGCACGTCACCTCATCGTCCAGTGTCACAGCCCCTTATCCTTCCCCATGTCTTCCACCTCTGACCTGTCCCAGTCCAACGTGCACACCATCTGCCACCCATACTATCTATGTCACCCTCCATCTGGGTTTCCCCCGTAGCAGTCCAACGAAGTAGAAGCAGGCAAGGAAAGTTTTCCACGTTGTCCAAGTGCAAAAATTGACTGGGCCCCTCTAATCCTGAGGAAGCAGTTACTGAAGCAGTTGGTGGTGGGTGGACATCATTTCCACCATAAATGGAAAGCCAGAAAAGGACAAGCCATGGGGAAATACTGTCAGACCATTCTGACAAAGATCACATCAGACATTAGACTGCATGGGCAGTTTGACAAGCAAAGGCCGGATGTAAACTATTACATCTGGCAGAGAGTCTGCATGCACAGTCTGACCGAAGTGACTTGGACATCATGCCATGGAAACTTGAGCAAGTTCCTACTACAAAATTTTTGGGTATATGTAGGTATTTTTTCCATTTTGTAAAGTATCATTGGTAGAGCTAAGCTCCCTGTTGTAAAGTTTTAATGAAGCATTGGTTTCCTTGGTTATGTATATGTATGTGAAATTTCTCGTCTAATGACATTCAACTTCTTATTCCATCTGGTTTCCATATAATGTTGAAAGAGTTCATGATTGACTGAGTCACATGAAGCATTGTGACAGAATTATATAAATGTTTTATGGTATCATTGTTATGATTTCTTTTAATGTTCTTGTGATTTGAAGACAAGAAGTTCTTGTGTTTAAATTCATTCTCTTTGGGCTGTTGGAAGCTTGATGCCTACAACATGCCTTTTGATTTTCTCACCAAAGTCTTCCTCCTACTCATCTTTACTACAAATTACTGTCTGAAGTTAGACTAAGACCTCGCCTGTTCATACATAGCCCGGTCCAGGATTCTAAGTTAAAATGATATCATTTCGAGTCTGCTCTCTTTCGATCACCCTTGATGAACAAATCATGACATATAAACTAATGGGTATCTGGCTTACTCCTGTTGCAATCCAGGAGTGACTTATGATGCCAACACTTACTATCAAAACTTTGAAATTTATTACGAATATAAATCGTTGCAGTATACACAATGCTACGGTGCGCTACTCATGGCATAGCGTACTGAAATTGTAACTTTTGAAAGAAAAAAACACACACGTTTATCATCAATGCGTCGAAATATACAATTAAAAAATGAGCGGGAATTTGAATTTTTGTGTTTATAAAGAAAAACCCTATTCATTATTTTATTTGTTTGCCAAATTTTAGAAAAGGATATTTATGCAATAGAGATTTATCAACAAATATTTGCAAGTGAGTGGATTTTTTTTGAAGAGCCAAATTCAAGGGGGAGTATTGTAGATCACATAGAAATCTGTAGAGGATAAATTTCAGGTATATTATTTAATTCTATTAATCATCTTCGTCATTCTCCTACTTGATTCAAACAATTTTCAATGCAT
The DNA here is from genome assembly GCA_009831015.1 of Picea engelmannii. Classification (NCBI taxonomy): domain Eukaryota; kingdom Viridiplantae; phylum Streptophyta; class Pinopsida; order Pinales; family Pinaceae; genus Picea; species Picea engelmannii. The sequence continues at coordinate 650,537 of ML789552.1, forward strand.
TCCCAAACAAAAAAAAATGGTTTCATAGTTACCTTCAGTATTGGAAGCCCTAATTTCCTCACTGTTCTTTTGCTTTATTCTTCTATATTTCACATTAATAATTTTTTTAAGTACAATTTATTTATAGGGTTTGTTTATTTGTATTTGGGAATTTGCTATCCATTGCAATGAAACCACTCATTGCATTGGATCCCAAAATGTCATGTCTGTAATTTTTTTAAACACCTTCATTGTGATTGGTGCACTATGTATATAGTAAATGCATCGAAAAATATTTTTAGCAGTCGACAATGAACATTTTACCTAAATACACCGTGGCACATTGTTTACAAAACACATCCTTCAATTTATAATGAAAAAAATATTCTTTTTATATGGAATTTTTCATTTCTTAAATTTGTTCATTGCTTGATGGTGTGTAATAAATAGTACTTAGGAAGATGTTCTTGTCTTAATTTATAAATCACCCGCCGAATACAAAAATTTGTAAAACATTTTCAGTTTCACATTGACATTGTTATACTGTATAAGTGTGCATATGTATGTTTGACACACTGATGCGTATAAATATTGTTGACACCCTAGTTCGAATTATCTTAATATATGCACCGAGATATTATTTTAAAAAGAAATCAATAATTTTTATATCTTTTCTTTTCAGGGAGATTTTGAAAATTCCAAGGGACAAACAAGGGGAAAACCAAGACATGTCGGTAGGGATGTCCAAAAAAGTGTAAAATAAGATGTTAAAATAAATGAACATAATTATGTCGCAAGAGGAGCCATTCCAACTACAATGTGCATCAGAGGTATGTAATCATTTATTTATTATTTTATGTACATTAAATTTAAGTATCGCGTGAAATACTAATTTTCAATTGATTTGTTGCGGAAAAGAAAAACAAATATAATCCATTCAACAAATAAGATAAGACGGTGATGAATAAAAGAGTTGATCACAAACTTTGTGAGTAATTATGTTTTCATCATTTTCTTAATATTTCATGTTTGTTGTGATCTTTATATTTAAATAATTAATTTACACTTGTCCATGGATGTATTCTAATAGGTGCTAACATACAAAGAGGAGCCAACCCATAAATTGATAAACATTGGGTTAAGTATGGGTTGTGAGTATATGTTGAAGAATGAAAGTTTAACTGAACAATTTGTAAGTAGTTATGTTGTTTAACTTCCCTTGTTTTATAATTAATGAAAAAACAAGAAAACTTTTTGTTTATTATATTGATTGTGTTTTATCATGTTGTATTAAGCATGTAGGAAACAAAGTATGGAATGTAGACATTAGAGGAGATTTTGAGAGAATTCATGAAGCATGGCTTCGAAAGAATGT
>ML789552.1:651940-690634 GCA_009831015.1 Picea engelmannii
ATTTATTTCTATGTTTGTAGATGGAAGATGAAGGGGCGAAACATAAAAAACAAGTTGATCAAGAAAAAATTATGTTAAAAAACCAAAGTACAATATCACCTACAAATGATGAAGAAATTAGGCATGCATGCAACTCGAGAAATGCCAACAGTTCAACTGATGAATGACAATCAATATAATTGAATGTTACTGTAAGTTGTGTGTTTTGGAATATTTGTCTTTGAAAATCAAAGATTTTGTTTAATGTACTCAACATATTGTCCCAATTGCATGAGGACATGTTACAAATAAGTATAACAATAACAAATTGGTTGCAATTTGATTATTATATTGGGCCTTTACATTGTCCCTTTTTGTATGAAAATAGGTCTCTTATTCATATATAACAAAATGGGTTTCTTATTTCATTGCATTGGTGAATGTTGTAAAATGTTGTGTTCCTAAATAATTAATATGTGGATGATTTACATTGTTACAAATAAAAGAGGTTTAATTGGTTGGATAACACATTAATGCAATCATTATATCGAAATGAAATAACAAGAATACAAAACAATATTTGATTTTGAAATGGTTAATTGAAAATTTGTAAAAAAGAAATGAATTAAAATATATACATATCAGTGCATTGTCCTCTTTTGAAATCACTAGACAATGCAAGCCATAATATAAACATCAATGTGTTTTGAGGAGTCATATGCACTGGTGCATATTAATTCTAATAATTCACCAGTACATACTATTGAGAAAGCAAACCATTCTATAAATGATATAATGTACAATAATATTTATCATTTCAAAATTGTACAGTGATCATGTTTGAAACATATACCGTGTATTAAAAATAATTTATGTACTTGTGTGTTAAATTTATTATACACACTGGGATTCTAAATATTCTTTATGAACTAATTCCTTTACTATAGTATATTCACTAGTGCATAATAAAAATAACGGCGCCCACATCTCACCTCAAATATTCAAAATTTCATTACCCTTTGGTGCACATGGTAAAACAAATATCAGTATGTAGTAATTACACAAGCACTAGGGAATATGATATATTAAATGCACTAGGTCTCAGGATAACTTGATCGCACCAGGGCTAACTATAACTTAAACACATTGGGGTGGAAAAATACTAAAGTGCACTGGTAATTCATATGAAAACAATGTGGAACTCGTGCATAGTAATTATAAGAGCATCGGTGCTCTGCATACAGAAAAAAAGGTGGTACCGGTGCACAATAGTTATAAACACACCAAGGTGTTTTTTTATTATATTAATATCCATGAAATTTTTATTATATTAATTTACCAGTGTGCTTTATTACAATATCGTGTCGGTGTATGTTTGTAAATAACGCACCGCTACTTTTTGACAAGAACAACACCAAAGAAAAAAAATTCGCTACAACCTCCACCCACCCAAATTTTCTTAGTTATATGGAACATTTGCTAAAACCTCTACAACCAATATAGGAGGTTGTAGCAGAGGTTTTCTTGAATTTTTTTCCAAATTTTGTAACACTAAAAAACTCCACAAAAAAATCCGCAAAAACCTCCATTAGAAGGTGTTCTCCTTATAGTGGCAGGTGAGCAGAAATAGGCATAGGAAGCCCAATGGAAAGGTAAAGAACTAGTGGGTAAGCGGAAACACGTAGAGGAAGCCAAAGAGTTAAGAAAAGGAAAAAGGTCGAAGTGAAAGTGGGTGTAAACGACCACCGCAAAGACTATTCCCACATAGAGAAAACACACAATGATTGAGCCAAGCCCAAGAACTAAGTCTAGTGAACAAGAGTAGTATGTCACAACATATCGACACTAATCCCATCAAAGATGAATCACTCTCTCATACGACTATGAAGTTTTCTATGTGAGGAGTATTGACTGGCTAGATGGGAGAATAATAAGTCAACACCAACGCCCCAAGAAAAACCCCCACACTAGTTCATAGCATCATTAAGGTGCTCCAAACTAATTTGGACATGCATATGTTTTTGAATAGAGAGTCACCATAGAAGTTAGGTGATATTTTTTGTATGCTTTAGCTTGATCCAATAATTGATCACATGTCCCAAGAACAAAGGGTCATAGGTACTATTGACACCACATTTCCACATAGTAGTGCCCAGAAGAGAGTGTTGCAGATAAACTCATTAGCCATGAAAAAATTCAAGCCATCCACTAGCTTAGAGACTCAACCATTACCTTATACCGATCTAGAGTTAGTGAAGGTTCCTTCACAAGACTTGCAAATATATATGGAAGAGATAATGAATGAGTTGGGGGACACGTAGTGTGCACTCAACCAATCCTATACAAAGTTGAAATAAAAGCAAGAGCAAGAGATTGTTGTGCATTGGGAAAATCAAAAGAATCATGCCCATGAGATAATGATGCACTAAGATATCAAAGATCAATACAAAGCGAAGGTTACCACACACACATTGTTGATTAACGTAGTTGAGGAAGTCTATGTGAAATTCCCTAGTACATAAATAGAAACTTCTTACATCCCAATGAAAAGTAAACTCAACAAAGTAAAGTAAAGGGTATAATGCCTATAGGCACATAACATAAAGCATCAGGAAAAGTTGAAGCACGCCCCTCAATCAGAACAAGGGGAGTTGCAACAACGAATTGTTGTAGCAAAAAAGACACTATACCAGGGACACGTGCACATGGATTATTTCTCAAGGGTTTTTTAGTATAGCTTCAAGCTCTATAAGCACCTCAAGAATTCCCTGAAACCAACACCATTGAAGATTGTATCTATGCAACTAAGGAGAAAATCAATGATAAGAAGTAGGTGTTGTCCTCCTTGTCTCTAGTGTAACGATAGGAAACTATGAAAAAAATTGTCATCCTTCACCGAGAGATTGCATCTTCTCATTCTGGCCAATAGAATCTATCATCCATTGTGTTAGACATAGAGGATAATTCCCAATAAAACTACTATAAACCCATAAATGTGCATACAGGGGCGTCCCTGGTGGTAGAACTGGGTGCGTAGATCAAATCCAACATTAGGTCGACCACACCAGGCGATGTCAAATATTTTACAAAAATATGAAGGAACTAATGGAAGTTTTTTATGAGATCAATGGCCATTTCAAATAATACATCTCCAACCTCATGAAGATGGTGTCATCCATCACCTTTGTCGCATTGTAAGTAATGTTGTTGGCTTGAGAATGAGTCAACTAATAGTTTTTGGGGCCTATTGGAACCCTAAGGTTTGTGCAAGACCATGCATGTGCCACAAGTAGGCATTGCATGTGCACCATGAGTTTTCAGTATGCGGTGCCAATATTCAGCTCTTGTGCCAATTAATGTTCCATTGTGCACGTCAACCAATTTTGTACTGCACACGAGGAATTGTAAAGTTTTCACACATGCCAAATCCTCGAAGATATTCGGTAGTGATTGTAACCATTTTTGTAACAACCTGACTGGTCATGGTCGAGGGTGTGGGTGAGATAGGAAGTTTGTTATGATTTCCATGCTCTAGTAGAGATAAAAGGAATGAATGTGAATATGTAAGGGTTGTTTGGTTTTTGGTTAAATGGTTGTTCATTGTTATGTTAGCTTCTATGAGTTAGGGTTTTAGATAAGAATTGGTTTGGTTCTTTCTATGCTCGACTTCACTAGTTCCTTAGGATTTGTTATGTGAAGATGAGAGAGAATATAGATCGACATTTGAGGATATTGTTGGTATCTTTTTCACTCTAATTGTTCTCTAAGCAATCGATGACCCTTTTTGTATTGAATTTTATTTGAATGAATTTGAGATTAATGAATGAAGCATGAAGCACCTTTGTGTCTGGATATTATGGATTCTAGTCTGGATGTATGCATGTTATGTATCATTTCACTTATATCGATGTTATGAATGAATGTGAAATGATTTATTATTTTTGCGTTGGATGTATCATGTTTGTACTATTCCTTCATGATTTTTACAAACCTTTGGTCTCTGTGATTCTAATGGAATCTTGGGTGAGACCTTATTTAGTCCTTGAAGATTGAATGTAGAGGTAGAGTTAGTAGCATAAGAGCAAGCGATGGAAAACTAGCCAGCCAAGATATGCTGCTAAACATTTTGTGGAGCTATGTGAAGAGAGGTCATGATTTCAAACCTATTCTTTCCATGACTCCTCTTAACTGAAAAAAGATATTGAACCAGATGGATATGTCGACGCCTATGGGTATTTGTTGATAAAGCCTTTCAAACCCTCATTCTAAAACCTTGATTCAATGATGGTCAATATTGTCAATGAGGGTGAAGGGTTAATGAGTAACCATACTTTTGGGCTTAGTGGTTTGTGGGTTATGGGATTATCAGGCTACACAATTAATGAATAAGATGGTGTGATGTGTTGGAAAATTTACATATGGAGGCAGAGTATGTTTGTTGTCATTGATGGCAAGATCAAAGATCAGCACGACGATGACGAACAATGAAGAGCAACAGTAATCATTGGATTGACCATTGCAAATTCTCGATGGCCGTCATATATGAATTCAGACAGGAGGAGTGCACAGAAGAGGAGAACAGATCTCAGGCATCAAATCTAAGTGTGAGGACTGACCGTCATTGGATCTAGAAGAATGAGCACAACCTTTAAGTGAAAAGGTGAAGTGGGCTTACAAAGTCCCGAAAGTAGGGGGATCGTCCATCATCGAGGAGGACACATGGAGAGCGATTGGAATTTTGTTGACTTTCACATTGGAGGAGTCAAAGGAGCGTGGTGTGGGAACTCGTGATATGCCAGATCACGAAACAATCCTGGTTGTTGAAGCCAGAGGACACATGGCAAGTGATTGGCATTTCACTGACTTGCACATTGGAGGAGTCAAAGGAGCATGGTGTGGGAACTCATGAAATGCAAAGTCGCGAAATGATGCACTTAAATGTTTGGTCTGTGGTCTTAGCCAAGGTCACATCGTCGAAGGCTAGAGGAAGGAACTAGCCTCGCTAAGCTCCATTTCGGATATCGCGACATGGGAGAGTCGAGGCAGCTTGCAGTTGGATCACCTAAAATGCGAAATTGAAAAATCGCTTTATGGATAAGCGCTTTGTCACAACCAGTGGTCATGAGAAGGGAAGGATCTAGTTGCTAAGCTCCATTTCAGAGATCACGACATGGGACAGTCGAGATGCCTCATCACAAGATTCCAAAAATCATGAGTCGCGAAGCGCTTTGTGGATAAGCACTTGGTCACAACTAGTGGTCATACGAGAGGAAGGATCTATTCTAGCTAAGATCCATTTTAGAGATCGTGACATGGGAGACTCGAGAAGTCTCATCACAAGATTTTTGATACGTGAAATTGCAAAACGCCTATTGGCGTAGCCAGTGGTCATCGTTGGTGGTCACGTGAAGGAAGGAGCTTGCAAGTTTCAAGGCTCCATTTCATGATCGGGAGTTGGAAGAGACAGAATGAATCGCAACAAAATTCATGAAACGCGAAACTGCGAAGTTCCTTTTGATTAGGCCCATGGTCATAGCCACTGGGCATATGGAATAAACGTGAGACACTGCGGACTTAATCCAACGATTCTCGTTATTTGGGAATCTAATCAAAGGGATATTGTTTCTCTTCACTATTAATTATTCAGTTACGATTCATTTAGCTGAATTGAATCATGGTTCTTGGACAGTTGGCGATTCAGTTGCTGAGGCATTTTTGCTCGAGGAGATTCGGGGTGCAACTGAAGAGGTTGGAGTGCACAAAAGAGAAATGCAATGACTATGTGAGGTTGGAAGTTTACACTGAAAATTGAGGTAAAATAGGAGAAAGGAAAATCGTAGAATGCAAAGTGTGAGATCAAACTCGGAAATGATTAACTGAAGATGAATAGAGCAAAAGAATAATGATGCAAAGAAGAATTGAAGAACTGAGTAGAAGTGATAAGAATTGATATATATGTACTGGTGGTTATTCAATCATTTATTTATAATAAGGGAGGTAGGGTGGTTCTAGGGAGGACTGTGTTCCTCTGATATTCAAGTTGTTGCATGAATATTGAAAGTTGTATCTTCCATCTAGTTGTGGCTAGAAAACAAGGTGGTAGGGTGGTGCTCGGGAAAACACAAAGTTTTTTGTATGCAAGTTGGTGCTTGTATAATTCCAATTGGTGTTGGAACACTCAGGGAGTTGATGCTTCCTTCTAGTGGGTGCTAGAGAAATAAGAGGGTTGATGCTCTTAGCAAGTTGGAGCTTGTAAAATAGAGGTAGTAGCCTCACATTGAGTTGGTGCTCAAATATAGATGATGTATAGAACATAAAAGATTGCCTATCATTCGAAGAAGAAGAGGTTTTCTCCCTTTATGGGTTTCCTCATGAAAATATGTCTATGTGTATATCTTATGTGTGACTGATGTTCATTATTTATGTTATTCATATCTTGTATAATATTGATGGTCACTTGGAAGAGATTAAAAAAATTGTTTGGATAAGTCATATTTTGTTTAAGCACAGTAACAATTGATTCACCCCCCCTTCTCAGTTGTCTTAGTAATTTCAACAATTGGTATCAGAGCGGGTTCCTTTTATTTAAAGGTAGATCTGTAAGCTTAAACATGACAAGTCATGAAGTGACTTTAGCCACTAAGCCTCCTATGTTTTATGTAACAAATTTTTCCTTCTGGAAGGTTAGAATGAGAACATACTTTATGGCCTTAGGTGCTGACATTTGGGATGTAGTAGAGATTGGATATACAAAGCCTATTGTGCTAGCTTCCAAGGATGATAAGTTAGAGTTTAGATTTAATGCTAAGGGAATGAATGCTATCTTGAATGTATTTGTTGAAGATGATTTTTTAAAGGTGATGCATCTTGAAACTGCCAAAGCAATGTGGGATAAACTTATTAGTAGTTATGAAGGAAATGAGAAAGTAAAAGATGCCAAAATTCAAACATATAGATTGAAATTTGAACAACTAAAGATGAGTGAAGATGAAACAGTTAGCAATTTTTTTTTAAGAGTTGAAGAACTTGTGAATGCCATGAAGGGTCTTGGTGAGAAGATTGAAGAATCATTTTTAGTTCAGAAGATTTTAAGATCTCTGCTTGATAAATTTATTCCAAAAGTCTCTGCAATAGAAGAACTAAATGATCTTAAAACTCTATCCATTGATCAAATCCTAGGAACTCTAACTGCATATGAAATGAGAATCAACAAAGATAAATCCATTACTAGAGAAGCATATTTTAAAGCATACAATAATTTTGATTCAGAACTAGATGATATTGAAGCAAAATTTTTGAGAAGGTTAAAGAAAGGATCGGGAAAATACCAAGGCAAACTTCCCTTCAAATGATTTAACTGTGGTAAAATAGGTCATTTTTCATCTAAGTGTCCTCACAAGGAAAAATACCAAAAGGACTAGAACTCTGATGATGAAAAGAAAAACAAATTTAATAAATATAGTAAAAAGAAAAGTTTGTGTGCAAACAATGATGACTCCTCAGAAGACATAGATAGTGATTCATCCTGTGAGGAAAAAGTGAATGATTTTATGCTTATGGATATGGGAGATCTTGATCATAAACACACTGGAGGTGATATGGATGATGAAGAATATGTGTTCGATATGGAAGGTGAATTAATCAGTACTTTGGAAGAAATTGACAGACTCAGATGTAAGAAGAGAAAACAAAAACAGTTGTTGATGTAGTTTAAAATGAATGGTAAAAAACCTGTTGAAGACTTCGACTTACTAAAAGTAGATTTAGAAGAGGCAAAGAAAATAGAGGACAATCTGAAACAACAATTATCAGAAAAGAAGGCAATATGTGAAGCCTTAAAAGAAGAGATAGTAAAAACCAGAAAAGAGATGGAGAAGTTTAAGGCATTGTATCACCAAAATCTGTCAAGTATTAAAGCATCAGAAGGATTAACCTCCATTCTAAATCAGCAAAGGAATCCAAAGTTGAAAGCTAGCTTGGGCTATGAAGAAGGATCAAGTAGTGATCATCCAATTAATACAAAACCCATCAAGTTTGTCAAATCTACAATCATTGACAACAACCACTCTGTAGAAACAAAGAAAGAAAAACAACAACCAAGAAGGAATGAAAGAAAAAGTACCAGAACTGAATCTGTAGATCAGAGAAATTATCAGCATGAAAGAAATCGACCTGCTCAAAGAAAACAACCTTTTTCCAGGTACAAAGGATTTTTCTATGGATATTGTTTTTTCTGTTCTAACTTTGGTCACAAAGCTTTGACTTTCTCTTTAAGATTTAGATATGAGAAATCAAGTTACTCAAGGAATAATCAACAAAGATTGAGATAGCCAAGCAACAAACAACCACAGACTATAAATCATGTGATGGTTGGGAGAATGATGCAGGTGAAACATAACAACAGTTATGAGCATAGCAATCGTTATGATCTTTTATTCAGTGAACCAGAATGTCGTAACTTTGGACATAAAGCTACAGATTGTCGCTTAAGGAATTATAAGCCAGATTTGAATCCCACTGCTGAAAATGTCAAGGTTTGGAAGAAGAAATAATATGACAAGTGTATACTAGTGTTATCAACCCAAAGACAAAATAATCCCTAGTATATTGATAGTGTATGTTCCAAACATATGATTGGAGACAAAAGTAAGTTTGTAACTCTAAATGAAAGAAAATCAGGGTATGCAAATTTTGGAAATGATGCACCGGGAAAAATAAAAGGTAAAGGAATAGTAAGTTTGAGTAATGGCAGAGGAAAATCTAAAGATGTGTTGTTTGTAGATGGTCTGAAACATAATCTACTAAGTGTGAGTCAAGTTTGTGACGGAGGATGTGAAGTTGTTTTTACTTCTAAAGATTGTAAAATAAAGTCCGTGAATTCAGGATAGTTGGTTGCAAAAGGGATAAGAACAGAAAACAATGTCCATGTGTTAAAAGAATACAAAGAAGAATGCCACTTAAGCAAGTATGATGAAAGTTGGCTATGGAATATGAGACTTGGACACCTAAATTTTGATCATATAATCAAACTTAGAAACAATAGGGCAATAAAATATCTTCCCAAGATATCAAAGTCATATGAATCTGTTTGTAAACCTTACCAGATAGGAAAGATTACTCGAACACAGTTCAAATCTAAAAACTTTCCTTCAACAGAAAAACCTCTCCAGATAGTACATATGGATTTATGTGGACCATCAAGAAAAGAAGGTATAGGAAAAGAAAACTATTTTATGTTGATTATTGATGATTATTCTAGACTAACATGGGTTTCCTTTTTGAAGGAAAAATCTGAAGCATTTGAAAAAATTCAAAGTGTTTAAGGCTCTGACTGAGAATAAAACATGGAAAAGATTGAAGGCAATAAGCTCTGATAGAGGAGGAGAGTTTAGTTGATGGAACTTCAAAGAGTTCTGTGATAAACATGGAATCAAATGAGAATACACTATTCCAAAGACTCCACAACAAAATGGAGTAGTTGAGAGGCAGAATAGATCAGTTCAACAGATGGAAAGATCAATGATGAATGAAAGGAATATTTCTCAGACATATTGGGTGGAAGAAATTCATACAACTATTCATATCCTTAACAAATCTCATCTCAGGCCACATAGTGACAAGACTCCTTATGAACTATGGTTTGGAAGACCTACTTCAATAAAGAATTTTAAAGTCTTTGGGAGTAAATGTTATATTAAGAATAATGATGAAAATATTGGAAAATATGATGATAGGGTTGATGAAGGTATCTTCTTAGGTTATGGTACAAACAGTAAAGGATACATATGATACAATAAGAGGCTGCATAAATTGGTTGATTGTATCAAAATAAAAGTTGATGAAGAAATCCCAGTACGAAATATAAGCAGTGTTGAACCAAGCACAGAAGATATAGTTGAAGATGAAGATGAACAGGTCCAAGGATCAGAAAGAGAAGAATATGAATCAGATGAAGATATGAATATTCCAGCTGACACTAATCAAGAGAAAGAAATAAAACCAACTCTCAGAATTGTTAGCAAGAATCATCCTGAAAATCAGATAATTGGATATATAAATAAAGGAGTTCAGACAAGAAGGAAATTGATTAAAGACTCAGAAAAATCTCAGGTTTCTTTTCTATCTATGATTGAACCTAAAAATTTTGATGAAGATAGCAAGAATGATGATTGGATTAGAGCTATGAATGAAGAGCTTGATCAGATTGAGAAGAACGATACTTGGGAGCTTGTTCCTAAACCTAAAGATAAGAATGTAATAGGCTCCAAATGGGTGTTCAAGAATAAAATGAATGAAAAAGGACAAGTTGTTAGGAATAAAGCTAGATTAGTCTGTAAAGGGTATGCACAAGTTGAAGGACATGAATTTGATGAAACCTTTTCACTAGTGGCAAGATTGGAAGCCATCAGAATGTTTATTGCATATTCATGTCATAAAAACTTTAAAGTATATCAGATCGATGTAAAGTCAACATTTCTTAATGGAGATCTAGAGGAAGAAGTATATATGGAGCAACCTGAAGGATTCTCACTGATAGATAATCCTAACTATGTCTACAAGCTGAAGAAGGATTTATATGGATTGAAACAAACACCAAGAGCTTGGTATTATAAACTGGACAAATTTTTACAGGACAAAGGGTTCAAGAAAGGTACTGTTGATAACAATCTCTACATTAAGTATGAAGGTGATGATTTACTAGTTGTTTTGGTTTATGTAGATGACATTATTTTTGGATGTACTAATGATTCTTCTATCCAATGGTTTGCTAACTCTATGCAAACAGAATTTGAGATGTCCATGATAGGAGAACTATCATATTTTCTTGGTTTACAAGTAAATAAGAGTTCTAGAGGAATATTTATCTCTCAAAAAAAATATTTGAAAGAGATGTTGAAGAAATTTCAGATGGAAGATTCTTCTTGACGCAGCCGCACCCGCAGGCACGCCTGCTTCACAGGATCTTCTCTTCTATTCGGCCTGAAGAACTGAAACGTCCTTCTATTTCCCTATTGGGAAATCTGCACCCACAACACTATCTGCTCGATCCCCCTGTCTTTTCTAATCGGGTAATCAAACTTCACGACTTCGCGATGTCAAAGGTCGATCACTGGGCTCTCGAACCCCGAGACCCGATGGCCAGTCAACGCTGACTTTCCTCCTTACCCTGTCGGAACTTAAACTATCGCGATTTCTCTACTTGTGATACCAAGCAACTCACCTTACCGACTCCCGATACCCGATACACCGAAACACTGACGCACACGTGCGGGTTGACTTTTCCACTTCCCGTCACTTCTATCGGGATTTCGGGGTTCGTGGGATCGCGAATCTTGATGTCAAATGTTTCAAGATTTTCCTTTCCCCGAACTCTGATGCACGTGCCACCTATCCTCCACTGAATCTGTTGTGGCCCCACACAACTCTCCTGTCGGGATATTGTGTTTCGCGATTTCAACCCGCAAGAGTATCCTGCCTCTGAGATCTTCGATGCTCCAATCCCCGACTCCTTCGAATATCTTGACACGCATCCCAAATGATGGATGGATCTGGGCTCGTTGGGATATCACGGATCGCTATATCGCAATTCCTGCTGTAATAACTTGGAGCCTTGACTCACGAAAACTCGATCCACGATAGGCGTGTGTATCCAACGGTCCTCGTAGTCCTGATCTACGGCTCCACCCCTCCTGAACTTGAAACCTTTCCACACTTGCATTGTAACTCCCTCGCACCTCTGGGAGATTTGACGGTTCATGGAAACTCGCGGATTCTCCTCGAAGAATACCAACCGTCTATTCTTCCTGATGATTCCTGTAAACAACTAAGTGATTCCTCCATGGAACTTGTCACCTGCAGCGTAACTTACAACGCTCCTTGCCAACCTTCAAGGCATGAATTCTCTACGTCATCCTTCAACAAATTGAAGGCCTTATCCCTCTTGAGCTTTCCTCTCGACTTTCAAGTCCTCGGAAATAAACTTTGCACGCACTCCTTGCGGAAAACCTCCAACCATGTCTAAGTGTTGAAGTCTTTCGACTCTGTGCACACCTGCGACAGCAGTGTTCAATACTCTTGCTCAGAATCATGAATCTGAGTCTAAACTTATCCTATGCACTCCTTGCACGGCTTCTGTGCCCAAATACACTTCTGGTAGAAATGAGAACAAAATATATCTCTAATTGAACCCCTCTGTCAACGCACTCCTTGCGGACAATTTGACTGCACTCCTTGCAGGAATCCTCTGGCTCAATTAGAGAAACAATTGAAAGTCATTCCTTCTTCCTTTCAGACTTCAATTCAGACATGAAATCACATACACAGCATATAAAAGAAAATGTATAACTGGAAGAAAACATTCATGAGAATATCCACATCTATACACAGAGAACAACACAAACCATGAATTTGAATCAAATCTTTCTTCCATTAATTCAAACATCTGTACATGAGTGTTCTCTACACAACTCTCTGCATGCTCTTTCTCTTCTCCTACTCCAATTAAGTTTACAATGCAGAATGAGGGTGTCTATATCCCGTTTCCCTCTTGCGCTCTACAACTGTCTAGTCTAGAATTAAATTCTACCTGCTTTACATTAAATATTTTAAATGTCGTCTACCTACTAACGATGAGAGCTATCTGCTCAAGGTCAAAATACAATATACAAGTGTGCTTCATATTAAATGACACATTTAAGATCTGCGCCACAATTTCAAAGTGTTTTCAAAATTTGTGCTGGCTTGTCCAACTGTCTTCCGCTTCCGCATTGTCTCGCTTGATGTGTTGGCGATGCTCCTGCATCATACTCCTCGGCTTGAAAACTTTCATGGGCTCCTGTCCATGAGCTCCTGCATGATCTTTCCATGCTTCTGTATCTAATCTTCAGTCTCCCAGCTGGCATCTTCAACTGGATTATTCTTCCATCTGACCATATACTCGAAATATTGCTTTCGCCTGGTCCTTTTGCTCACTCTCTTGTCCAGTATGCATTCTATCTGTGGCTTCTATGTAACTGGAAACTGTTCACCCACTGGATCAATGTCTTCTCAGCTCCAATATATGTTTCTCTAGCTTTATATGGGTACAAATCTAAGATGTTGAATATCGGAGATATTCTGATCCCATCCGGTAACTCAATCTCATAAGCGTTTGTCCCAAATTTTCTCAAGACCTTGCATGGCCCAATTTTCTTCATCTTGAGATTATTATATGTTCCCCTCGGGAACCTTTCTTTCCTTAAATGTGCGAGAATCAAGTCACCAACTTCGAACTGAAGTTGTCTCTTCCGTTGATCTGCTCTGCGTTTGTATTCCTGTCTTGAATCCAGCAGTCGCTGCTTCACTTTGTTGTGAAGTTCTTTCATTGCCTCGGCGAATTCTTCTGCACTTGCGCTCCTAGTCGCCATTGGTTCTGAATCCTTCAGTTCAGAAACTCCTCTCGGATGCATACCATACACAATCTGGAATGGACTTTTCCCTGTGCTCCGATTCACTGAATCGTTATATGAAAACTCTGCCTGTGGCAATATGTTGTCCCAGCTGCTGTGGTGCTCTTTCACCAAGCTTCTCAGTAAGTCTCCCAGACTCCTGTTCACGACCTCTGTTTGTCCATCCGTCTGTGGATGATACATTGAACTAAATTCCAAGTTAGTTCCCAGCTTCTTCCATAAGGTCCTCCAAAAATTCCCTATGAACTTCGTGTCTCTGTCCGAAACTATGCTTTTCGGTAGGCCGTGAAGTCTAACGACCTCCTTGAAAAACAGATTTGCGATATGAGTCGCATCGCTGGTCTTCTGGGATGGAATGAAGTGTGCCATTTTAGAAAACCTATCCACTACCATAAATATTGAATCAACACCTCTTTGTGTCCTCGTCAACCCCAATACAAAATCCATGCTTATCGCCTCCCACGGCCTCTCTGGTATGGGCAATGGCTGATAGAATCCTGCATTTTGTTTCCTTCCCTTTGAATGATGGAAAAATCTTCATTTATCAAAAAATATCTTGACATCTGATCACATCCCTGGCCAAAAGTATGATTCATTCAGCTTCTTGAATGTTTTTTCATGGCCAAAATGTCCTGCCAATCCTCCACTGTGTTTCTCTTTCAACAGATTCTCCCTCATGGAGCATTTCGGAATACACAATTGATTTCCCTTAAAAAAAAATCCTTCCTGGATCATATACTCTACCCACTGGCTTCGGTCTCTGAGAACTGGATTCTCAGTTGTTTCATACACCTCTTTGAAATCAGGATCTTCTGCATACATGTCCCTGAGATCATCAAAACCTAACGTCTTGACCCAGAAATCATGCAACAACAAACATTTCCTGCTCAAAGCATCAACCACTTTCTTAGAAGTACCAAAAATATGCTTAATCACAAATGTGAAATTATGCATATACTCTACCCATTTGGCATGTTTCTGATTCAACTTCCCCTGTTGAGTCACAAACTGCAGTGCATGATTGTCACTGTACAATATAAATTCTTTCGGGATCAAGTAATGCCTCCATTTCTTCAACACCTGAATGATAGCGTAAAATTCCTTGTCATATGTGGAGTATTTCACCTTCGCCTCATTCAGCTTCTCGCTGAAGTATGCAATCAGCCTGTCCTCCTGACTTAAGACTGCTCCTATTGAAAACCCGCTTGCATCACACTTCACCTGAAATGTCTTCAGGAAATCCGGCAACACCAAAACCGGTTGTTCCGTGATCTTCCGTTTCAACAGATTGAAACTCCTTTCAGCCTCCATCGTCCAGTGAAAATACTTATGCCACTTATTCACTGTATCCATCATTGCTGCGCTAATTCCACTGAAATTCCTGATGAATTTTTGGTAGAAACTAGCCAATCCATGAAAACTTCTCACCTCGAATACATTCCTCGGTGATGGCCAATTCTTGATCGCTTCCACCTTATCCGAATCCATCCTCAACTCATTTGCCGAAATAACAAAACCCAAGTAAATGAGTTATGTCTTCATGAATGAGGACTTCTTCATATTAATCAACAACTTCTCCTGCTGTAGCTTCCTCATCACTATAGCCAAATGCTTCAAGTGTTCTGCCATTGATTTACTATAAATCAGTATGTCATCCAGATACACAATGACAAATTTCCCAATGAACTCTCTCAGGATTTCGTTCATCAACCTCATAAAGGTACTTGGTGCATTTGTCAAGCCAAACGGCATGACAAGCCATTCATACAAACCCTCGGTTGTCTTGAATGTTGTCTTCCATTCATCGCCTTCTCTCATGCGAATCTGGTGATATCCGCTTTTCAAATCAATCTTTGAAAAGTATCTTTCTCCGCTCAAGCAATCCATCAGATCATCCATCCTTGGCAATGGAAACCTATACCTAATGGTTATCTTGTTTATTGCCCTTGAGTCAGTACACATCCTCCAGCCTCCTTCTTTCTTCGGACTAAGTATTGTTGGAACAACACATGGACTCAAGCTTTCCCTGACCAAACCTTTGTCCATCAAATCATGGACTTGCCTTTTAACTTCCTCATTCTCTTGCGGCATCAATATGTACGCGGCTTTGTTCGGTAAGCTGGCCCCTGGTATGAGGTCAATATGGTGACTCACACTTCTTATCAGTGGCAACGAATGAGGTAATTCGTCCACTATAATGTCAGCGAACTCTTCCAGCAGTCCCTGAGTCTCATCTGGTAAATCATCCACTCTTGTGCTAGTCAGAACAATCCTCGGCTTCCTAACCACAAAGAATTGTGGATCTTCTTTCTTCTTAACCTCTGTAAGATCTCCTTCCCACTCATGAGAAGTACTGTGTTGCTTACCTCTGGCTTCACCTCCTTATCCTTTATCGGAAGAAACATATGGGTTCTCCCATTCTTCTCTAGGGTGTATGTGTTGATTCTCCCATCATGAATCACATTTCTATCATATTGCCATGGTCTACCCAACAATAGATGACAAACATCCATGGGAATAACATCACATAAAATTTTATCATTGTAACCACCTATCTTGAATTCAACCAAGCATTGTTTAGTAACAGTTACCTGGTGTCCTTTTTGTAGCCATGAAACTCTGTATGGGCTTGGATGATCAGTCGTCTTCAGCTCCAGCTTCTCTACCATCTCGGTTGAAACGATATTATCCATGCTACCACTGTCCACGATGACCTTGCACACCCTGTCCTTGGTCTTGCAAGCAGTCCTAAAGATTCTGGTCCTTTGGACTGAACTTTCCACCTCCTTCTTGGGTGTCAAAAGAGATTTTCGCAGCATAAGAAATCTTCCGCCTTCAGCGTCTTCGGCCTCAGCATCCCACCCATGCGCCTCGGTGATGTGAGATTATCCAATGTACTTCTTTTTCTCTGGACACTCGTAAGACTTGTGCCCATTCTTTCCACATGTGAAGCATGTAATTACTCCACCTCTTCCTCTACCTTGACCTCTAGTACGAGGAAAAGTGTTTGCGTCAACATAATCTCCCCTCTACTCAGTATGTTGTCCTCTCTATTCAACATGCTGGCCTCGCTATGAACTTCCACCTCTTTCAGTCCCAGTCTGAGGATTTTTCCAGTCATCCTTGGATTTCTGGAATTTATCTTGGGCAACAGATTTACCCTTGGGCTGACTTCTGCCTCATCCTCACTGTCCTTGCTTACGGCTCAGCTTCTCCTCATCTTTCAGAGCCAATTGGTAAGCATCTTCCACCGTTCGGATGGTTAGCATGCTCAATTCATCCTGAATGTCATATCTCAAACCATTCATATACCTAGCAACCTTCTCATCATCTCTCTCCCGATGACCTGCCCTGATGTTCAGGCGATAGAATTCCTCAGTGTACTCTTTCACTGTCATCAGCTTCTGTCTCAGGTTCTGCATACTCCTGAACAGAGCAATTTGATAATCTCTCGGGATGAATTTCTCTTTCATCTTCGCGATCATCCTATCCTAGCTCTTAATCTTCTGCTTTCCCTTGTAGCGTCTATCAGCTTGTAGCTCATCCCACCACAATGTTGCATGTCCCTTCAAGCATGTAACAACATGCTTGAATTTCTTATCCTCTTTGACATCTTCATAATCGAAATAGGTGTCAAGAGCTCTAATCCAGTCTAGAAGCTCTTCTGCATCCAGATTTCCTTCATAAATTGGAATGTCCATCTTTGCTTTTGCACCCATCCTGGCAATATCTTTTATTAGACGTTCATTTGATGCATCTTCGGCTGCAACTTCCTCCTCTCATTTAGCCTCTATTTCACTATCGGAATCACTCAGATCCCCTGCACTAGCTGTGCATCTCTGCATTGTCTCCATGTCTTCGAGTCTTTCTCAGAGATCACGCATCTGTCTCTCCATTTCTGGATTCGTTACCTGCCTGCCTCTTCTTCACACCTCCCTATCCTCTGGATCAGGTGATTGCACATCCCTTCTACTGGGTGGCATGGTGAATTCTTCTTCTCTGCTACAAAAAGCAAAGAGTCTTTCTGGGCTCTTATACCAAACCTGACGCAGCCGCACCCACAGGCACGCCCGATTCACAGGATCTTCTCTTCTATTCGGCTCGAAGAACTGAAATGTCCTTCTATTTCCCTATCAGGAAATTTTCACCCACAACACTATCTGCTCGATCCCCCTGTCTTTTCTAATTGGGGAATCGGACTTCGTGACTTCGCGATGTCAAAGGTCGATCACTGGGCTCTCGAACCCCGAGACCCGATGGCCAGTCAACATTGAATTTCCTCCTTACCCTGTCGGAACTTCAGCTATCGCAATTTCGCTACTCGCGATACCAAGCAACTCGCCTTACCGACTCCCGATACCCGATACGCCAAAACTCCGACGCACACATGCAGGTTGACTTTTCCACTTCCCGTCACTTCTATCGGGATTTCAGGGTTAGCGGGATTGTGAATCCTGATGTCAAATGTTTCAGGATTTTCCTTTCCCCAAACTCCGATGCGCATGCCACCTATCCTCCACTCACTCTGCTATGGCCCCACACAACTCTCCTGTCGAGATATCGCGTTTCGCGATTTCAACCTGCAAGAGTATCCTGCCTCCGAGATCTCCGATGCTCCGATCCCCGACTCCTTTGAATCTCCTGACACGCGTCCCAAACGATGGATGGCTCTGGGCTCGTCGGGATATCATGGATCACGATATCGCAATTCCTGCTGTAATAACTTGGAGCCTTGACTCACGAAAACCCGATCCACGATAGGCGTGTGAATCCAACGGTCCTCGTAGTCCTGATCTATGGCTCCTCCCCTCCTAAACTTGAAACCTTTCCACACTTGCGTTGTAACTCCCTCGCACCTCTGGGAGATCTGACAGTTCACGAAAACTCACGGATTCTCCTCGGAGAATACCGACCGTCTATTCTTCCTGATGATTCCTGTAAACGACTAAGTGATTCCTCCGCGGAACTTGTCACCTGCAGCGTAACTTACGACACTCCTTGCCAACATTCAAGGCATGAATTCTATACGTCGTCCTTCAACAACTTGAAGGCCTTATCCCTCTTGAGCTTTCCTCTCAACTTTCAAGTCCTCAGAAAGAAACTTTGCATGCACTCCTTGCGGAAAACCTCCAACCACGTCTAAGTGTTGAAGTCTTTCGACTATGTGCACACCTGTGGCAGCAGTCTTCAATACTCTTGCTCAGAATTGTGACTCTAAGTCTAAACTTAGCCTGCACACTCCTTGCACGGATTCTGTGCCCAACTGCACTTCTGGGAGAAATGAGAACAAAATCTATCTCTAATTGAACCCCTCTGTCAATGCACTCCTTGCGGACGATTCGACTGCACTCCTTGCAGGAATCCTCTGGCTCAATTAGAGAAACAATTGAAACTCATTCCTTCTTCCTTTCAGACTTCAATTCAAACATGAAATCACATACACAACATATAAAAGAAAATGTATAACTGGAAGCAAACATTCATGAGCATATCCACATCAATACACAGAGAACAACACAAACCATGAATTTGAATCAAAGTTTTCTTCTATTAATTCAAATGTCTGTACATGGGTGTTCTCTATATAGCTCTCTGCATGCTCTTGCTCTTCTCCTGCTCCAGTTAAGTTTACAATGCACAATGAGGGTGTCTATATCCCGTTTCCCTCTTACGCTCTACAACTGTCTAGTCTAGAATTAAATTCTACCTACTTTACATTAACTATTTTAAATGTCGTCTACCTACTAAGGACGAGAGCTATCTGCTCAAGGTCCGAATACAATATACAAGTGTGCTTCATCTTAAATGACACATTTAAGATCTGCGCCACAATTTCAAAGTGTTTTCAAAATTTGTGCTGGCTTGTCCAGCTGTCTTTCCCTTCTGCGTTGGCTCGCTTGATGTGTTGGCGATGCTCCTGCTTCACTTCTCCTGTTAGTACACCTATGGTGGTCGGTTGCAAGCTCAGTAAAGATGATATTACACCTGATGTTGATCAAAGTACATATCGATCAATGATAGGTAGTCTTCTGTACATCACAACATCCCGTCCTGATATAATGCAAGTTTTTGGAATGGTAGGTTGTTATCAGTTTGCTCCTAAACAAAGTCATTTAGTAGTTGTAAAAAGGATATTCAAATACTTGAAGGGTACAATGACTTATGGTCTGTGGTATCCTAGAAATCAGAATATTCAGTTAACTTCTTATTCAGATGTTGATTGGAAAAATTGTGTGGATGAGAGAAAGAGCACCAGTAGAGGTGCATTCTTCCTGGGTGACTCGTTAGTAGCATGGATTAGTAAGAAGCAGGGATCTATTTTATTATCAACTACAGAGGCAAAGTACATTGTTGGTGCTACTTGTTGTACTCAGATTTTATGGATGATACAAACTCTTGCATATTTGAAGGTAACTTATATTGATCCCATCCCACTTCACTGTGATAACACCGGTGCCATTAGTGTCTTCAATAATCTTGTACTTCATTCAAAGACTAAGAATATACCAATAAAATATCATTTTCTCAGAGAACAGGTTACAAACATAGTTTTTCAGTTGAATTATATTTCTTCCACGGAACATATAGTTGACATCTTTACTAAACCGTTAGCAGCGACACCTTTTGGATATCTTTGTCAAAAGTTGGGGGTTATATCTGCTTTCGTCTAATCTATTCACCTTGTCAGAGGGAGTATGTGATTGTCGCATATCTGATACCTTTGAGATGTAGTGCAACATATCAGGCGGATCGTGTTTCTTCTTTGACATTGATGTCAAAGGGGGAGAAAGTGTGGTAATGGTAAGGATGTTACAGTGGTATGGTTGGGTGTTCAAGGGATAGTGCAGTTCTTTAGGTTCTTCAAGGGGTTGCCATCAATTCCAAAGGGGTAGATTTTTGGCATGTTTACAGACAGAGGCAGAGCATTCTTTTTTTCATTGATGGAAAGATCATAGATTAGCACGACAATGAATCAACACGGTGATGACGAGCAATGAAGAGCAACAGGAATTGTTGGATTACCCATTTTGAATTCCCGATGGCCATCAGATCTGAATTCAGATAGGAGGAGCTCACAGAAGAGGAGAAGATATCTCAGGCATCAAATCTAAGTGCGAGGATAGACCATCATTGGATCCATAAGAATGAGCATGACCTTTAAGTGCAATGATGAAGTGGGCTTACAAAGTCCCGAAAGCAAGGGGACCATCCATCATTGAGGAGGACACATGGCGAGCGATTGAAATTTCGTTGACTTGCACATTGGAGGAGTCAAAGGAACGTGGTGTGGGAACTCACGATATGCGAGATCATGAAACAATCATGGTCGTTGAAGCTAGAGGACACATGGAGAGCGATTGGAATTTCGCTGACTTGCACATTGGAGGAGTCAAAGGAGCGTGGTGTGGGAACTCATGACATGCAAAGTCGTGAAATGATGCACTTGAATGTTTGGCCCGTGGTCTTAGCCAAGGTCACATCATCGAAGGCTAGAGGAAGGAACTAGCCTAGCTAATCTCCATTTTGGAGATCGCGACATGGGAGAGTCGAGGCAGCTCACAGTTGTATCACCAGAAAAGCGAAATTGTGAAATTGCTTTATGGATAAGCGCTTGGTCACAACCAGTGGTCACGAGAAGGGAAGGAGCTAGTTGTTAAGCTCCATTTTAGAGATCATGACATGGAAGAGTCAAGACACCTCATCACAGGATTCCCGAAATCGTTAGTCATAGAGCACTTTGTGGATAAGTGCTTAGTCACAACTTGTGGTCATATGAGAGGAAAGATTTATTCCAGCTAAGCTCCATTTCAGAGATCATGACATGGGAGACTTGAGAAGTCTCATCACAAGATTTCTGATACATGAAATTGCAAAACGCCTGTTGGCATAGCCGGTGGTCATCATTGGTGGGCATGTGAATGAAGGATCTTGCAAGTTGCAAGGCTCCATTTCATGATCGGGAGTTGGAAGAGTCAGAATGGCTCGCAACAAAATTCATGAAACGTGAAACTGCGAAGTGCCTTTTGATTAGGCCTATGGTCATAGCCACTAGGCATATGGGATAAAAGTGAGACCCTGCAGACTTAATCCAATGGTGTTGGTTATTTGGGAATCTAATCGAAGGGCTATTGTTTCTCTTCACAGTTAATTGTTCAGTTGCAATTCAGTTAGCTGAATTGAATCATGTTCTTGGACGGTTGGTGATTGAGTTGCTGAGGCATTTTTTCCCAAGGATATTTAGGGTGTAACTGAAGAGGTTGGAGTGCATAAACGAGAAATGAAATGACTGTGTGAGGTTGGAAGTTTACACTGAAAAATGAGGTAAACTGGGAGAAAGGAAAATCGTAGAATGCACAGTGTGAGATCAAACTCATAAATGATTAATTGAAGATGAACAGAGCAGAAGAATAATGATACAGAGAAGAATTGTAGAACTAAGTAGAAGTGGTAAGAATTTATATATCTGTATTGGTGGTTATTCAATCATTTATTTATAATCAGGGAGGTAGGGTGGTGCTAGGGAGGACTGTGGTCCTCTGATATTCAAGTTGGTGCTTGAATATTGGAAGTTGTATCTTCCATCTAGTTGTGGCTAGAAAACAGGGTGGCAGGGTGGTGCTAGGGAAAACACATAGTTTTCTGTATGCAAGTTGGTGCTTGTATAAGTCCAGTTGGTGTTGGAACACTCAGGGAGTTGATGCTTCCTTCTAGTGGGTGCTAGAGAAATAAGAGGGTTGATGCTCTCAGCAAGTTGGAGCTTGTAAAATAGAGGTAGTAGCCTCACATTGGGTTGGTTCTCAAAGATAGATGATGTACAAAACTTAAAATAATGCCTATCATTCGAAGAAGAAGAGATTTTCTCCCTTTATAGGTTTCCTCGTGAAAATATATCTCTATGTATATCTTATGTGTGATTGATGTTCATTATTTATGTTGTTCATATATTGTATAATATTGATGGTCACTTGGAAGAGATTAAAAAAATTGTTTGGATAAGTCATATATTGTTTAAGCACAGTAACAACTGATTCACACCCCCCCTCTTAGTTGTCTTAGTAATTTCAACATGATGTTGGTTGGCGAGTGAGTAAAGAGTTAGTGGTTCATTGTGGTTAATATGGTGAAGCATGTTTAATATAGTCTATATAGTCAATATCGTCAACATAGGTTAATCATGGTCAATAATGATCAACCATAGCCACTAACTGTTTCTATGGTTAATGATGGTCAAGGATTAGTGAACTACTAAGATAATTGGTGGGATCAACTTTCACCCCTTCCTAACTATCAATGTGACCCAAGTATTCAACTTTTGAGCTATCAAAGTGAATTTGGAATGTTTGTGGAACAATTGGTTGTCTTGAAGGAGTTGTATGGATTTGTCTACATGATCCACATGTGATTCCTAGGTTTTTCTATAGATTAAGATATCATCAAAGAATACTAACACAAAACTACATATGAATGGTCAACTTATTGAGAGCACATATATCCAAACACATGCACCAATTTCCTTCTTTTTCAATATCATGACCAAAAGTAATGAGTAAGGTCTAGTGCTTAAACAAATGATGCTTACCTTCAATAGTTCTTAAATAATATTTTCAATTTCATCATTTTATGCAATAGGGTGCTAGTAAGGACACACATTGGTTCAGTGACTTCCTAGAATTACTAGATTACCATGATCATGCTCACCACATGAGGGGGGTAAGCCACAAGGTGTGTTAAATACCTATTGATGTGTATTTAGTATCAATTGTAAATCAAGGTGGATCTCTTGTGGTATATTGTTGACAACTTGGATGGAATAGAATTAGGAATTAATTCTAGAGTGGATTTTCTTGAATAGATTTTCCATATGATGAGAGATGGTAATTTCAAAGGAGATGGACTTGATCCCCTTGAGAGTATGCTTATGGCCCTTTTTAGTGAAGTTCATGAATAATTCCTTGAAATCCATGGTAACTGGAACTAATTTTCTTACCTACTATGATCCTAGAAGCACATCACAATCACCCATTTCAATAGGGCACATGTGGGATTTGAGTTGATAATACCCTATTTGAAGTTTCACATTCTCACATTTGCAACCACAATTCATCACATTTCCATTGGAAATCATAATTTGAAAATTATGCATTGCATGGTTATAATAATGAGTTTCTTCTACCACACGTCGATGGATAAAATTATGGGTTCTTCCACTGTCAATTAAAACAATCACCTTATGATTCTTGATGTAGCCAAACAACTTCAATATTTGGGGAGATGAAATGCATGATAAAGCATAGAGGGAAATTTGGGGTTCTTCCCGAGGAATATTTGAGGTGGGTTCTTCTTGAGGAGGAATTGTATGATCCATTAATTCCATATCTAGAGTGTCATCCTCATAAATTTCCTCAAGGTGGGCAAGTTGGAAAACATCAATTTGAAACATTTTTTTTTCTTTACATTTTTTCCCTTCAAAATATCTCCTATCACAATTATAGCAATGTTTGAGGCATTGGTGTTCAACTGCTTATTCTTGGGTCAACTTGTGGACCTCAAGGGTACAGGAGGAGGAGAAATGAGGAATAAAATGGGGTATTTTGGCCTATCCCATTTATCACCATCTCTACTTAGTAATCTCTTTAATAGGTCTCTAAGAAAGTAGATGGGAACTACTTCATGACTTGTGCTCTAATTTGCTCCTTGTGACCATTGATGAAACATTCTTTAAAAATAATCAGTTAGACCCTATTTGAAAATTACCAATTCCTTAAAGGATGTTATAAAATTTTGTAATTCTGCTTGTTTGGAAAAATTTGGTCAAACATCCCAAAAAGTGAGTGTCTCATTCAAAATGAGCATATATGGCTTTCACAAACTAGCTCCAGGTAATGTAACCCCATAGTATTTCTTATGCCATTTCCAGTGTTGCAATCCTTCCTCACGCAGGTATAGTACCCCTACTCTAAGTTTCATCATGTCATCCATAATACCATGGAGGGAGAAGTAGTGTTCCATCTAGGCAAGCCATAATGTGGTATCAAAACCATCAAACTTTTTCATATTGAATTTACGATATGTGTGCCACATATAGCGTTGATTATCCTAAGAGTGTAACTCTTTGTTACTCTCCCCCATTAGTAGAGTAACCCCCTTCTAGTGTCACCTCCAGATCCGATTGAATTCCTTTATCTTTGATAACTATAGTGAGTTGATTGGTGGGTGTGGAAAACTTCTCCTCTATCTTGATGTTGAGGTGGTAACTTGGTCATTGAGGTGGAAGATCATGTTCTCCAGGCTAGTGACCTTACTATTCAAACCCTCAAGCTTGTTCACATTTACAGTTAGTTATGTGATCGTGGTATCTAGAGTGTCAATTCTACTATACACGGAGGAGTTATAAGTGGAAATCATGGGCCTTGAGCTTCATTAAAAGGGTTATTTAAGAATTATATCAATGCAATCAACTCCTTGCAAGTAGTCTCTTGAGATAGGCCACTGACAATAGTATGGTTAGGTCCATAGAAAAAAAGTTTGTTGGAGAATTATACCAACGTGGTTAACATCATGCAATGAGTATTTTGAGATAGATGTCCCACAATGATGTCAACAGGGACCAAACTTGTTTCTTTAATATTTGTAGGAGTATTACTTTTGGTTGAGTATTATTGCATTGATAGTTTTCCCAAATACCTTATATATTAAAAAATGTGGGAGTTTTGTTTCCTGTACTATTGAGGTTCGAGGTTTTAGGGTGCTAAAGAAAAATGAATGTCAAGTGATATAGCTTTGTGATATACTAGAGGGTTTCCAACAATAGTACTTGGTTGAACCTTACATGGTGCTAACTAAGGAGGATAGATTGTACCTTGAGCCATACTACCCAATTACTTGGTACATGAGAGTGATATCCTTGAGTGTTGTTCTCGGTGTACTATAACAACATGAAAACCAAGAGGATTATGTAAAGGCTAGTTTCAAGTATGTTTAAATGGATTTCAATATACCTAAGGTACATGGAAGATTAAATCCATAGGTAGATTCTGTCTGATGTGGTACTACTTGAAGGGGTATTGAAAAAGGTTATAAGGGTGTCACTTTATGTGACTTAATTTGTGTTCACCATGTGTATTCTTCCCCAACTGAAGGTTTACTCGTTAAATGACAAATATCGATGTTTAAAGACACCAAAACATGTCTCTAGCCTTTTTTTTTCTAAAATTTGGGCACATGCTTGCTAAAGAAATATCTCTAATACCACTTATAGTTTACTTAACTGACATAAACAATATAACATGAACACTATTAGAGAAATATAAGTGTAGAAAATGAAATACAAGAGACAATGAGATTATGCTTGTAGAATATAACCCTGGAATTGATAAATTCCAAAAGAGAGAGAAATGTTTATGGGATCTTCATGGCAACCTCCTTTCAATAGAGCTCCAATACAATAACAATCCTTGAAAAACATTGCATATCCTTATAACTCTATAAATAGTTTCTTTCTAGCAAAACCCTACCTCTTTATGGCCCCATCATTAATGAGTACTAACCACCTAATGGACCTTACTTAATAAAGTTGATCCTTTTACATTAAGTAACTACACATTAACTATCTAATGAGTCATATTCAAAGAAGATGGCCTTGTACATTAATTTACTCACTCTTAAGTGCCCCAAAATAGGGAGGTTAGAGTAGAACCCTAACACATTACCTAGTTTGGTTAATTTGTGAAGTAAACAAAATGACTAAATAAAAAAATAATAAGTATTGAAATCCAACCAAACTAAAGAGATTAATCTTAGTATATAATTAATCAAATTTAATGCCTTTAAAAAGGATAATTGTTTTAAGAATTTTTTTGCATAATTAGGGAGCTATAGAGGTGAGCCCTACATGGATGTTGCCATGAAAATCTAAAATGCCAAGGGAACTACAAGGCATAATCCTTATGACGTCGGAACAACCATATAAAGTTTAAGTGAAACGAAATGCATGGTTTGAAGAGATCGACAAAATAAATCAGGTTAGAGACATTTCCAGGATATATATACAAGGTTAGATATATTCTCAAGATATATGTAGAAGGAAACTATAGATAAGATAATGCACGAGATAATGAATCAAGTGGAACAAACATGAAAGATGAAATAAGTGGAAAAGGTGAAATGAAACAATCATTTTAGTCTTTTATGAGTAGGGGTTATTGGTTGTCTAAGGTGGGGGTAGTATTAGAGAAAACATATTATAAGGTTTGACCATGCCAAACCTATGTCTTATAGGTTAGATTAAGCCTAGTTAAGGTATGCTAAGTTTGGTTCGAACTGACTCAAATTTGATGATGGGTTGGGTCAAACTTGTGGTCTAGGTAGAACCTTGTGGTCTACAAGTAGTATCAATGAGTAATATCAATGAGGATAAATTGTCATTAAATTTGTATATCTATTTTTTAATGTATGGATGAATGTGTGATTGTTCATTATATTAATGTTATCTAGAAGATCATTAATTTGCATGTTGTTGCACGTATAATTTGGTGATTTGAAACACCATGTTTGGATTGCATGATTTGGTGTCAAAACAATGTTTGAGCTTTAGGAGAGAGAACTAGGAAAATATGTGGTGATCAAAAAACAAAGTTTGAGAGAACTAGGAAAATATGTGGTGATTATTATATTAATATCTGTGGAATTTTTATTATATTAATGTACCGGTGTGCTTTATTACAATATATTGTCGGTGTATGTTTGTAAATAACACACCATTGTGTTTTGACAAGAACAACGCCGAAGAAAAAACCTCTGCTACAACCTCCACCCACCCAAATTTTCTTAGTTATATGGAACATTTGTTAAAACCTATATTAAAACCTCCACAACCACTACAAGAAGTTGTAGCAAAGGTTTTCTTGAATATTTTTCAAAAATTTTTAAAACTAAAAAACTCCAAAAAAAACTTTGCAAAAACCTCCATTAGACGGTGTTCTTATTATAGTGGCAGGTGAGTGGAAATAGGCATAGGTAGCCCAACGGAAAGGTAAAGAACTAGTGGGTGAGTTGAAACAAGTAGAGGAAGCCAAAGAGGTAAGAAAAGGACAAATGTCGAAGTGGAAGTGGGTGTAAACGACCACCAAGAAGACTCTTCCCACATAGAGAAAACACACAATGATTGAGCTAAGCCCAAGAACTAAGTCTAGTGAACAAGAGTAGTATGTCGCAACATATCGAAACTAAGCCCATCGAAGAGGAATCACTCTCTCATACGACTATGAAGTTTTCCATGTGCTGAGTATTGACTGGGTAGATGGGAGAATAGGAAGTCAACACCAACTCCCCAAGGAAAACCCCAACATCAGTTCATAGCATCATTAAGGTGCTCCAAACTAATTTGGACATGCATCTGTTTTTGAATAAAGAGTCACCATAGAATTTAGGTGATATTTTATGTATGCTTGAGCTTGCTCCAACAATAAATCCCATGTCCCAAGAACAAAGGGTCATAGGTACTATTGACACCACATTACCATATAGTAGTACCCAAAAGAGAGTGTTGCAGATAAACTCATTAGCCATGAAAACATTCGAGCCATCCACTAGCTCAGAGCCTCAACCATTACCTTATACCGATCTAGAGTTAGCACAAGTTCCTTCACAGGTCCTGCAAATATATATGGAAGAGATAATGAATGAGTTGGGGAACACATAGTGTGCACTCATCCAATCCTATACAAAGTTGAAACAAAGCAAGAGCAAGAGATTTTTGTGCATTGGGAAAATCAAAAGAATCATGGCCATGAGATAATGATGCACTAAGATATCAAATATCGATATGAAGCGGAGGTTACCACACACACATTGTTGATTAGCGTAGTGGAGGAAGTCTACATGCAATTCCTTAGTACATAAATAGAAACTTCGTACCTCCCAACGGAAAGTAAACTCAACAAAGTAAAGTAAAGGGTATAATACTTGTAGGCACAGAGCATATAGAATCAGGAAAAGTTGAAGCACACACCTCAATCATAACAAAGGGAGTTGCAACAACTAATTGTTGTAGCAAAAAAGACACTATACCAGGGACAAGCGCACATGGATTATTTCTCAAGGATTTTTTAGTATAGCTTCAAGATCTATAAGAACCTCCATAATGCCCCGAAACCAACAACATTGAAGATTGTATCTATGCAAATAAGGAACAAATCAATGTGAATAAGTAGGAGTTGTCCTCCTTGTTGCTAGTGTAACAATAGGAAACCATGAAAAACATTGTCATCCTTCATCGAGAGATTGCATCTTCCCATTCTGGACAATAGAATCTATCATCCATTGTGTTAGACATAAGGGATAAGTCCCAATAACACTACTATAAACTCACAAATGCGCATACAAGGGAAACCCTGGTGGTAGAACTGGGTGCGCAGATCAAATCTAACATTAGGTCGACCACACCAGACAATGTCAAAGATTTTACAAAAATATGAAGGAACTAATGGAAGTTTTTGATGAGATCGATGGCCATTTCAAATAATACATCTCAGACCTCATGAAGATGGTGTCATCCATCACCTTTGTCGCATTGTAAGTAATGTTGTTGGCTTGAGGATGAGTCAACTAATAGTTTTTGGGGCCTGTTGGAACCCTAAGATTTTTGCAAGACCATGCACATGCCACAAGTAGGCATTGTGTGTGCACCATGAGTTTTTAGTATGCGGTGTCGATATTCAACTCTTGTGCCAACTAATGTTCCATTGTGCAGGCCAACCAATTTTGTACTACACGCGAGTAATTGTAAATTTTTCACACATGCCAAATCCTCGAAGATCTTTGGTAGTGATTTTAACCATTTTTGTAACAACTTGACTGGTCATGGTCGAGGGTGTGGGTGAGATAGGAAGTTTGTTATGATTTCCATGCTCTAGTAGAGATAAAAGGAATGAATGTGAATATGTAAGGGTTGTTTGTTTTTTGGTTAAATGGTTGTTCATTGTTATGTTAGCTTCTATGAGTTAGAGTTTTAGATAAGAATTGGTTTGGTTCTTGCTATGCTCGACTTCACTAGTTGCTTAGGAGTTATTATGTGAAGATGAGAGAGAAAGTAGATCGACATTTGACTGTATTGTTGGCATCTTTTTCACTCTAATTGTGCTCTAAGCAATCTACGACCCTTTGTGTATTGAATTTTATTTGAATGAATTTGAGATTAATGAATGAAGCATGAAGCACCTTTATCTCTGGATATTATGGATTCTAGTCTGGATGTATGCATGTTATGTATTATTTCAATTATATGGATGTTATGAATGAATGTGAAATGATTTTATGGTTTTGCATTGGATGTATCCTGTTTGTACTATTCCTTCCTGATTTGCACAAACCTTTGGTCTCTGTGATTCTAATGGCATCTCGGGTGAGACCTTCTTTAGTCCTTGAATATTGACTGTAGAGGTAGAGATAGTAGCATAAGAGCAAGCGATGGAAAACTAACCGGCCAAGATCTGTCACTAAACATTTTGTGGATCTATGTGAAGAGAGGTCATGATTTCAAACTTGTTCTTTCCATGACTCCTCTTAACTGAAAAAAGAGATCGAACCAGATGGATATGTCGACGCCTATGGGGTATTTGTTGATAAATCCTTTCAAACCCTTGTTCTAAAACCTCGATTCAATGATGGTCAATATGGTCAATGAGGGTGATGGGTTAATGAGTAACCATAATTTTGGGCTTAGTGGTTTGTGGGTTATGGGATTATTGGGATACATAATTAATGGATAAGATGGTGTGATATTGGTTGGCGAGTGATTAAAGAGTTAGTGGATCATTGTGGTTAATATGGTGAAGCATGTTTCATATAGTCAATATAGTCAATATCGTCAACATAGGTTAATCATGGTCAATAATGATCAACCATAGCCACTGGCTATTTCTATGGTTAATGATGGTCAAGGATTAGTGAATTACTAATATAATTGGTGGGATCAACTTTCACCCCTTCCTAACTAACAATGTGTCCCAAGTATTCAACTTTTTAACTATCAAAGTACATTTGGAATGTTTGTGGAACAATTGGTTGTCTTGAAGGAGTTGTATGGATTTGTCTACATGATCCACATGTGATTCCTAGGTTTTTCTATATACTATGATATCATCAAAGAATACCAACACAAAAATACATAGGAATGGTCAACTTATTGAGAGCACATATATCCAAACACATGCACAAATTTCCTTCTTTTTCAATATCATGACCACAAGTGATGAGTAAGGTCTAGTGCTTAAACAAATGATGCTTACCTTCAACAATTCCTAAATAATATTTTCAATTTCATTAGTTTATACAATAGGGTTCTAGTAAGGACACACATTGGTTTAGTGACTTCCTAGAATTACTATATTACCATGATCATGCTCACCAGATGAGGGGGGTAATCCACAGGGTGTGTCAAATACCTGTTGATGTGTATTTAGTATCAACTGTAAATCAAGGTGGATCTTTTGTGGTAGATTGTCAACAACTTGGATGGAATAGAATTAGGCAATAATGCTAGAGTGGATTTTCTTCAATATCGTTTCCATATGATGAGAGATGATAATTTCAAAGGAGATGGAATTGATCCCCTTGAGAGTATGTTTATGGCCCTTTTCAGTGAAGTTCATGAATAATTCCTTGAAATCCATGG
Source organism: Picea engelmannii (assembly GCA_009831015.1). NCBI lineage: Eukaryota > Viridiplantae > Streptophyta > Pinopsida > Pinales > Pinaceae > Picea > Picea engelmannii. Next base: position 683,042 of record ML789552.1, read on the forward strand.
TAATTGGACCTAATTTTCTTACCTACTATGCTTCTAGCACCACATCACAATCGCCCATTTCAATAGCGAACATGTGGGATTTGAGTTGGTAATACCCTATTTGAAGTTTCACATTCTCATACTTGCAACCACAGTTCATCACATTTCCATTGGAAATCATAATTTGAAAATTATGCATTGCATGGATATAATAACGAGTTTCTTCTACCACACGTCGATGGATAAAATTATGGGTTCTTCCACTGTCAATTAAAACAATCACCTTATGATGCTTGATGTAGCCAATCAACTTCAAGATTTGAGGATATGAAATGCATGATAAAGCATAGAGGGAAATTTGGGGTTCTTCCCAAGGAATATTTGAGGTGGGTTCTTCTTGAGGAGGAATTGTATGATGCATTAATTCCATATCTAGGGTGTCATCCTCATAAATTTCCTCAAGGTGGGCAAGTTGGAACACATCAATTTCAAACATTGTTTTTTCTTTACATTTTTTCCCTTCAAAATATCTCCTATCACAATTATACCAATGTTTGAGGCATTGGTGTTCAACTACTTATTCTTGGGTCAACTTGTGGACCTCAAGGGTAGAGGAGGAGGGGAAATGAGGAATAAAAGGGGGTATTTTGGCCTATCCCATTTATCACCATCTCTACTTAGTAAGCTCTTTAAGAAGCCTCTAAGCAAGCAGATGGGAACTACTTCATGACTTGTGCTCTAATTTTCTCATGTTGATCATTGATGAAACATTCTTTAAAAATAATCACTTAGACCCTATTTGAAAATTGCCAATTTCTTAAAGGATGTTATAAAATTTTGTAATTGTGCATGTTTGGAAAAATTTGGGAAAATATCCAAAATAGTGAGTGTCTCATTCAAAATGAGAATAGATGGATTTCAAAAACTAGCTCCAGGTAATGTAACCGCATAGGTTTTCTTATGCCATTTCCAATGTTGCAATCCTTCCTCACCCAGGTATAGTACCCCCACTCTGAGTTTCATCATGTCATCCATAATACTATGGAGGGAGAAGTAGTGTTCCATCTAGGAAAGCCATAATGTGGTATCAAAACCATCAAACATTTTGAATTTACGATATGTGTGCCACATATAGCATTGATTATCCTAAGAGTGTGACTCTTTGTTACTCTCCCCAATTGGTGAAATCACCCCCCTTATAGTGTCACCTCCATATCTCGTTGAATTACTTTATCTTTGATAACTATAGTGAGTTGATTGGTGGGTGTGAAAACCTTCTCCTCAATCTTGATGTTGAGGTGGTAACTTGGTCGTTAAGATGGAAGATCATGTTCTCTAGGCTAGTGACCTTATTATTCAAATCCTCAAGCTTGTTCACATTTCCATTTAGTTATGTGATCATGGTATATAGAGTGTCAATTCTACTATACACGGAGGAGTTATAAGTGGAAATCATGGGCCTTGAGCTTCATTAAAAGGGTTATTTGAGAATTATACCAATGCAATCAGCTCCTTGCAAGGAGTCTCTTGAGATAGGCCACTGACAATATTATGTTGGAGAATTGTACCAACGTGGTTAACATCATGCAATGAGTCTTTTGAGATAGGTCTCCCACAATGGTGTCAACATGACCCAAACTTTTTTATTTAATTTTTGTAGGAGTATTACTTATGGTTGAGTATTATTGCATTGATAGTTTTCCCAAATACCTTATATATTAAAAAATGTGGGAGTTTTGTTTCCTCTACTATTGAGGTTGGGGGTTTTAGGGTGCTAAGGAAAAATGAATGTCAAGTGATATATCTCTGTGATATACTAGAGGGTTTCCAACAATAGTACTTGGTTGAACCTTCCATGGTGCTAACTAATGAGGATAGATTGTACCTTGAGCCATACTACCCAATTACTTGGTACATGAGAGTGATATCCTTGGGTGTTGTTCTTGGTGTACTATAAAAACATGAAAACAAAGAGTATTATGTAAAGGCTAGTTTCAAGTATGTTTAAAGGGATTTCAATATACCTAAGGTACATGGAAGATCAAATCCATAGGTAGATTATGTCTGATGTGGTACTACTTGAAGGGTTATTGAAAAAGGTTATAAGGGTGTCCAATTATGTGACTTAATTTGTGTTCACCATGTGTATTCTTCCCCAACTGAAGGTTTACTCGTTAAATGACAAATCTCGATGTTTAAAGACACCAAAACATGTCTCTGGCCTTTTTTTTTCTAAAATTTGGGCACATTCTTACTAAAGAAATAGCTCTAATACCACTTATAGTTTACTTAACCGATATAAACAATATAACATGAACACTATTAGAGAAATATAAGTGTAGAAAATAAAATACAAGAGACAATGAGATTATGCTTATACAATATAACCCTGGTATTGATAAATTCCAAAAGAGAGAGCAATGTTTATGGGCTCTTCATGGAAACCTCCTTTCAACAGAGCTCCAATGCAATAACAATCCTTGAAAAACATTACATATCCTTATAACTCTATAAATAGTTTCTTACTAGCAAAACCCTACCTCTTTATGGACCCATCATTAATGAGTACTAACCACCTAATGGACCTTACTTAATAAAGTTGATCCTTTTACATTAAGTAACTACCCATTAACTATCTAATGGGCCTTATTCAAAGAAGATGGCCTTGTACATTAATTTACTCACTCTTAAGTGCCCCAAAATAGGGAGGTTAGAGTAGAACCCTAATACATTACCTAATTTGGTTAATTTGTGAAGTAAACAAAATGACTAAATAAAAAAACAATAAGTCTTGAAATCCAACCAAACTAAAGAGATTAATCTTAGTATATAATTGATAAAATTTAATGCCTTTAAAAAGGATAATTGTCTTAAGATTTTTTTTGCATAATTAGGGAGCTATAGAGGTGATCCCTACACATATGTTGCCGTGAAAATCTAAAATGCCAAGGGAAATTCAAGGCATAAGCCTTATGACATTCAAACAACCATATAAATTTTAAGTGCAAAGAAATGCATGGTTTGAAGAGATCGACAAAATAAATCACGTTAGAGACATTTCCAAGATATATGTACAAGGTTAGATATATTCTCAAGATATATGTAGAAGGAAAGTGTAGAGAAGATAATGCATGAGGTAATGAATCAAGTGGAACAAACATGAAAGATGAAATAAGTGGAAAAGGTGAAATGAAATGGCCATTTTAGTCTTTTATGAGTAGGGGTTACTGGTTGTCTAAGGTGGGGGTAATATTAGAGAAAACATATTATAAGGTTTGACCATGCCAAACCTATGTCTTATAGGTTAGATTAAGCCTAGTTAAGGTACGCTAAGTTTGGTTCGAACTGGCTCAAATTTGATGATGGGTTGGGTCAAACTTGTGGTCTAGGTAGAACCTTGTGGTCTACAAGTAGTATCAATGAGGATAAATTGTCATTGAATCTATATATCTAGTTTTTAATGTATGGATGAATGTGTGATTGTTCATTATATTAATGTTATCTAGAAGATCATTAATTTGCATGTTGTTGCACATATAAGTTGGTGATTTGAAACACTATGTTTGGATTGCATGATTTGGTGTCAAAACAAAGTTTGAGCTTTAGGAGAGAGAACTGGGAAAATATGTGGTGATCAAAAAACAAAGTTTGAGCTTTAGGAGAGAGAACTAGGAAAATATGTGGTGATCAAAAACAAAGTTCGAGCATTAGGAGAGAGAACTAGGAAAATATATGGTGATCAAAAGATGTCAAACATTGAGAATAAGAGGAAATGGTACAAAGAGATGAAAAAATGATAAAAACAAAATTAAAAAAATCTAGTTTTTATGAAAAATGATATAGGTGTTGGAAAATAGACCAAAAAAACAAAACAAAGAAGAAGACATGAGTGAATCATAAACTAAACAAGGTTGCATGGCAGCATATACCTGCCTCTATGAAGGTATAATAACAGATGCATATAATGAAGCACAACAAATGCAGAGAAGAGCTTTGATAGATATGTACACTAAATGCAGGGGAAGTGCAGAGATTGCACATCGACTGTTTGACAAAATGCCCGAGAGAAATGTTATTTATTGGAGTGAAATGATTGCAGGGTATGTCTAGATTGGGAAATCTAATGAGTCATTGGAACTCTTTAATCAAATGCAACTTGTAGACATGAAACTCGACACAGTGACCATTGTAAATGTGCTCCCTGCATGTGCTCACTTATCGACTCTACAACCAGACAAGTGTCTCCATGGTTACATAATCATGAGTGGATATGAATCAGATATGTTTGTTTGGAATTCCTTAATTGAAATGTATGCCAAGTGTGGGAGTATAGTGCTTGCGAATATTATGTTTGACAAAATGATTAATAAAGACCTAATCTCATGGAATTCAATGACTGTTGGGTTTGCAATGCACGGGCAAGGTAAAGATGCCCTCTCTTAATTTTTTCGAATGCAATAGTCAAACATAAAACCAAACCACATTACCTTTTTCTGTATTTTGTCTTCTTGCATTCATGCAGGCATGGTGGAAGAGGGCTTGGAATATTTTGTTCTCATGAATCAAAAGTATTACATAAAACCCAAGATGGAGCATTATGCATGCATGTTTGACCTTCTTGGTCGTGTTGGGAGATTAAGTGAGGCAGAAGAGTGCATTATAAATATGCCAATAGAACCTTATGCTAGTGTGTGGGGTGCCTTTCTTGGTGCTTGCAGAATTCATGGTAATGTTGAGCTAGGGGAACGCGTGGCAGAACACCTTTTTGACTTGGAGCCTGAAAACATTGGATTTTATGTACTGCTTTAAAACATCTATGTTGTTGCTAGTAGGTGGGATGATGTTCCAAAAGTGAGAACAAAAATGAGAGACAGGGGATTGAAAAAGGTTCCAGGATGCAACTTGCTTGAAGTTAATAACAAGGTTCATACATTCCTTGTGGAAGATAAATCACAGACACAATCTTAAGACTAAATCATTAATCGATTACACCTTCAAAATAAAAAAGAGGTGTACAACAAAAAAATTGTTCAGATAAACCTGAAAATGTCGGTTCTCCCCTTTAAAACATATTACATAAACGATGTCAATATATAATCATTAGCTTCCATGTGGCTAATGAAAGAGAGGAATAGATATCATTTCCTATTTCCAAAGCCTATGTTACCAATTGTTGTTGTAACCTTTTTCTCAACATGGGAGAGACACCTAATACCAACCATTTACTCACAAATATACAATAGGAAATATTTGTATGACCCACCCTGATCATCCTCTTGTTCCTAAGTTGACAAGATTGATTCATAGAACCTACAAAATTCAGAGCACAAGAATACACATCTAGAACTAGAGAAACTTGAGAAACAAAATACCAAATAACGAACCTTTTGACTAATGTTTTGGCATCCAAAATCAGCCCACTAACTGAATACTGCTTAAAAACCATGTTATTCTACCATCACCTTCTTATAGTTGCAGATCGAGGAGGACCAGAAACATAAAAGACACCGTGAAAAACCACACAACGAAATACCGATCATATGAAGAAATTGCCAAATATTCAAAATTATCCAAAACAAAATATATCCTATGGGCTCAAAATAGACATATCTATACAGCTGCAATACTTCGCTGGTTATATCTATGTCGAGAAAAGTTGCAAGAGAACATTATTCATTTTATGATCAAACTACAACAACATATTAGTATAAATCCCCTGCAGATCAAGAATCAATCATCTCTCAAATCAGGCACGGCAATAGTTAGACACATAAGCGTCAAGCCCAAATAAAGACTCAACTAAACGAAAATGACGCAGCAAATACACAACCATAAACCTCCCTATATGGATTCTACAACTATGAGCTCTCATTATCCTGCCATTAAACATAAATAAAACATCTACATTAAAAATAAACTGTAATCGAATAATACTCCCAAATACAATAGCAAATGGTGTGCAGAGGCTTCTAGCTTGGAACATCCGCTCTTCAGATCCACCCCAAATAAACCAACAAAAGTGGATTTGCTTCGGCAAACCAAAAGGAATAAAAAAACGACGTTCCTATTATCAACTGTTGCATTAGTGTTTGTAGAGACAACCGATGCAAAGAATGAAGCACAACAAATGCAGAGAAGGAAGTAGTTACTGCTCTTCTAATAGGCACTCTAAATGATGAGAGTGCATTCACATTTGAGGCAGAGCAAGAAAATGCATGTTATACCCATGTCCAGCATGGAGACCGCCACATTGCCACTCAACAAACGACCACGACATTTCCACTCAAACAATGGCCACGACATTTCCACTCAAACAACGGCCACGACAACCAGGTTGTCAGGGAAATTGAAAATCAATGTAAACTCATAGTATAAATATCACATTGAAAAACAAACATTTATTGTTTACAAGTAATGCTAGACTTTATTTCCAGCATTACATAGTTGGGGAAAAATTACCAGGCAAACCTATGCTTTAAACTAAGATTGAGGTGCAAAATTTAGGTCGCTCTGCAATAATAGAGTCATTTGAACCACCAATCAAACATCAGAAAAAATGCTTTAAAGTAATTAAAATAAATAAATTAAATCAGTTTGTAATGTTATACCTTTGATAAAGCTCAATTTTTTTTGAGTCAAACCTCAACTAATAGTTGGTCAACAACCTAACAATCGCTATATACCATGCCTGGATGACAGGTATAATAAGAGGAAGTCAAAAAATGAAATGTTAGGAAGCACTATGTGAGATTATTAATAAGTAGGAAGTCAACAAAAATAAAAGTTCCTTCCATGGAACAATCTTTAACATAAATGAGTTATTAGATTGCATAGAAAATGGAGAAATACTTCAAATTTAAGAAGATGAAATACTTCAAATTTAAGAAGATGAAAATACTTAGAGGAGAAAATTAGTAAGTATGAAATTGAATGGACAATATATCATTTTGAATGGAGAAAAAGAGCATAATTGGTAAGACGTTCACACACTCTCTCAGTTTGGGGAGAGGTCACGAGTTCGAGCATGTGTCCCTGGGGCTATGGGTTTACCACTCCCATATCATCCACTATGTGGAAAAGTATCAGGGTGAGTTTCCAACGTGGAATTTCTATCTGGAAAAAAAAAACAATGAATTGAAAAGATTATGAAAAATATTCTTATTTGCATAAAATGGTACTGAAAATGTTAAACACATTTTTGTAAATATATTGCAAATAGACATTGTTTAAGAATAGGTAAATTTTGAGATAGAAGGAGAAAAGTAATGAAAATACATAGAAGAATTATACAAATTTTCAATACATTGGACATGAAGAGGACACAGACTAACAAGTTTTGATGTATATGAAAGAATTAAGATTTATTATTCAAAATTAAATTAATTTACAGAAGTTATAAAGCATATCAATTAGCATGAAGGTTGAATATAATTTATCTAAAATACAATCTACTTTAGTAGTGGAAGAGGGGCATGAAGCAAAGGAAGATAGCACAATTTTACAATGAAAGTGGAAGAGGAACATGAAGAAAAGGAAGAGAGCACAATTTTACAATGAAAATGGAATATATATATATATATATATATATATATATGCTTTATATATATATATATA
>ML789552.1:703849-725420 GCA_009831015.1 Picea engelmannii
CAGGGTCAATTAAAACAGACACTAGATGGTTGAAAATCATACCTTCTATTTCCACCACTGAAGCTTGGTGGTCAGCTTGGTTATTATCCAAGGCTGCATAAATCTGTGGCACACTCCTTGCCACATCATTGACTGTGGTAGCTCCCTGAAGATTATAAACTTTCCGACTGTTCTGTTGTCAGTGTGGACAGTCTCTCAGGAGATGCTCTTCTCTGCAACCCCAACATTTCAGAGGTTCTTTCTTTGGGTTATTAGTCTTTACTGGTATAGGTCTAGAAGTTTTATTTTCGTCTGATGATGGAAAGTTCTGCTGGAGTACACTCCGGGTTGGAAAGTTCATTCTGGGGTTCTTCTTGTAGCTCTTAAATCCTGAGGATTTGATCCCCTTTTTCTAAAATCTCGAACCACTCTTCTGTCTCTAGTCTCCACGAGACTCTGCCCGATGTCCATATTGTTCATGACAATATGTTGCCTTTTGAATAGTGTCTTCTAAGGTCTTTGGCTCATCGAATTCAATTCGGTTCTGGTATTCCTTGGGTAGCTCACTGATGAAGCGTTGCACCTTCGCCTTCTTTGCTTTGATGTAAGGTACATATCTCAATAAGTCGAGGAATTTGTTGACATATTCCTCTATAGTGAGTTGTCCCAGTTTGAGTTCATAAAACTCTTTATCCTTCTCGTCGAAATATCTTTTCGACAAATACTTCTTCTGGAATTACTTTTCAAACCGTTTCCAAGACAGGTCCTCCTCGCGAACCCCTTTCATATTCTTAAGATCTTCCCACCAGATGGAAGCCTTTCCATTTAGATTGAAAGTGGCCACTCGGGCCTTCAAATTATCTGAAAAGTCATGGAATTTGAAATACTTCTTCAGTCCAAGCAACCAAGCCTCAACTTCCTCTCCCTTCTTTATCTCACCGTCGAAGGAGGGAGGTTTGGCCTTTCTGAATTCTTCAAATTTATGACCCTTGGAAGTCTTTTGTTTCTTCTGTTTTCTTCGAGAATAGGAACTGGTCCTGCTGCTGGAAGAGCCTTCTGAATCGCCATCTTCCTTCTCAGTGGAATCGTCTGGCACTGGTTCTTTACCTCTGGGGTGGACCTTTCTTGAAGTGCTTCTCTCAGTATGGCCACTGACACGACCATGTTTCTGCACTTCAGGTTCGTGCTGCATTTGTCACTGTAGGTCGGATAAGCTCTACAGTAACACTGCATTAATTTTAGTTTGCTTTTCTTTTTCTTTCATCATCCTTTCATTGTCGGCCTTGCAACTTTGTAATTCAACCATGAGAGTCCTCACAGTCTCGGCTAGGTCTGGAGGGGTTCCTATTGCTCTTGTTTTGTCAGACTCTTCATCTCTATTGTGGGAGCCTTCTCCCACCTCTTGGTGAGTTACCATACTCTGCGTCTGTAAATTCCCGCGGATGTCCTCTTAGGTGAAAAGACAAACGCTGATTGTTAGTCAAGAGTTAGATATATTTTTATAATCTGCGCATAATTTATAAATCTTTCACATGCATACACAGTCAGGTTCTCGTTTTCCAAGTTTTCAATCCTAGACAAGAAATTTACGTTAGGGGGTTACCCTTCGTAGGAGTACTTCGAACGGAGTTTATGCGCAACTCGTTCATGAGCCCAATCAGGCTGAGTGTTGTAACCATGCTCTGATACCACTTTGTTACATACCCACTACCTAAATTGGATTTTTCTGGTCTTCTGCCGAATCAGAAGCCCTAAACATCCATGGAGGACCAACGTAAGTTGGCTCTTTCTCTCTCCTTCTCCGTTCCCATGTGATCGTGGGTCATGATCACGGTTCAATTTGAATGCAGTGCCTATTTTTATTTCACGCCTTAGCACTACAGTAATGTCTAATCGTTCGAATCTGCAACTGTCGAACCCTGATAGGGCTAGCGACCGACCAATGGGGACAAATCCCTACAGGGTCAGCAAATGGCCAATAGGAACAAATCCCAACAGGGGTAGAGAACCGCCAATGAAAACAGGCCCCGTCACGCGGTTAGGTGGAATGCAGGTGGCAGAAAGGGAAACTCGACACGGTAGTCGACATCACAAGAGGGGGGGGCCCACTTCACACACCACACTATTACGGACACACCCCCCCATTAAAGGAAGAATGGAAAGGGGGGTCCGAAATCTGCCTGAGCGTCGTTGATTATGATGAACTAATCTCGATCGTTCGGGAGTTGCGCATCCAATTTCGGACCCCCCCCCCTTACCGCTAAATGTAGAATAGTAAGGGGGCTCCGGAATGGAACCTCCGTCGTAGATCTGGACAGGTGGACTCTGGCCGTCTAGATCTGCTCGCTGCTTATCCTAACGCATATTCACGTCCTGGCTTAAGTTGACATCTCATCTCCACATCTAACGATCATTGCAGACCCTACGGTCCTTCGAAAGAATCTCGTCCGTTCATCGGGGTTTATCATCACGAGAATCTAGACTCTCGATCATGGGACTCCCGAATCCTCGATCCCCGGTTTCCCAATGCGGTTAATATCTCGACACGTGGCCTCCGCCAATCGGACGACTCATACCTACTCCGGGGTTTCCACCATGGGAAATCTCGAACTCTTGTCAACAGAAATCCCGATTCCGCGATCCCCGATGAGCCAATTCACCGATATGGTCCTTTACGTGTTAGCCCTTCTGGCTAAACTCCTGGCCCACGTGACCACTATCTAACAAGGCCGCAGCCTTATCTCCTATCGGGTTTTCGAACTTTCCAATGCCGGGATGTACTCGTCCTCAGGATTTGCGATCCGCCGAATCCCGATATGCCGATATAATGACAATTGGCCCTACAATGGATGCTTTTCATTTTGTCGAGATTCCGAACTTCGCAATTTCGAAGTGTATGGGCTCCTTGCTCACGGGATTCTCGATTTCCCGATCGATGACTTTCCTTTTGGGACTTTTCCCGAATGCTCCGATTGCCACCCCGCGTCCTCCCATGATGGATGGTCCTGATCACTTCTCGCGATTTCGGAGTTTCTGCTGCTGAGATATTTCGACATCTTGTCCCTTCAATCTCCGAAATGCCGACAGGCTCCCGATCTTGTCCACGTGTCCTCCTATGATGGACGGCTCCTATTGATTCTGGGATTTTCACTAGGAAAATTCCTGACCTCATGTCATCATGACTCTCGATTTCACAAATGTCGATATCCCGATGGCCACGCCTCTCGTTGGGATTTTCAACCTCCTATTCACGAGGGCTTAACCCTCATGCATCTCTTAACAGATCCAACGGCTGTCGGGTTTTTTTGGCTAAGATCTAATGGCTCAGATCTGTCCCACCTTGTGCACTCTTCCACTACTTCATGGATGCGGAAAAATCGACGGTCCATGTGTTCTCATGGGTTGTGGGGGTCTACGATCCCGATTTCCTCGCTATTCACGAAAATAGAGGAAAAGGGGCAAGGTATGTAACGCCCTCGTTTCTTTTGTCAATCAAATAGTCATGAATGACCATGGGTATTCCGACGGAATCTCGTCCGTCGATCGATACTTATCCCTATGCTTCTACTTCGGAATTTTAAGAAGGTCATTCCTCCTCGTACAGGGTTGTTAAGACTTGCACAGCCAAGTCCTTTTTCCAGGTTCTTGGTAACCCTTTCCAAGGAGGGAATCTCTGTGAAGAGATCTATTCTGGGGCATACCTAGAGACAGATAAGGGTAAACAACTTCCCGAGAACGGGATGGAAGCCTGACTTGGTTCAACTTATGCATAATTAAATTCATTTATCAACATAAGCCATGCGTGGTTTTTCTGTTATGAGCATATACAACTACTAGTACTAATCAAAATACCACACAAACATTCTCATAATGAAAACATTCACAGTTTCACAGCTTATGAGCATACTTATCAAAATACATATATTTCAAAGAGCCAGAGGCAAAAAACTTATCAAAAATAACACCAGAAGTGAGTGCAACTGCTGAGAGGGGTGCTCGTTTCCACCCAACCATAGGCTTAGCGACTCCAAGTGGATTTACCACTAGCCACCCCCGAGCTAAGACCACGATGCTGTGAGACTGCGTCTCTATTTGTCAGTGACTAGGAGCGAAGGTTGCAATCCTTCCTCTCTGCTATCACTCACTCTGCGTAATTCCAAAGTTCTCCCCTCATGTCTACCCCCCAATCGCTTCTACCCCATGCCTTATCCTCTTGCGAGGTTGCGTGTGGCGCGATTACCCTCGCGCTGGTCAGGCCTGACAGCTCTACGGATGGACGGTTCACCTCCCATCCCTCATTAAGCCATCTACCTACCAGCCTGGGAGACATTTAATTCGTGGCCAACGAGCCACTTTTGGTTCTCCGGGCCAGTGGAGTCCAAATACAGTATTAATTCTCGGTGGAAGTTAATGCCACCTTTCCAGGTGCCTTCCACCGCCATCATGGTCTCCTTTTCTGCACATCTCCTCTCAGCAGTCCTGCAATAAAATTCATAATGTTATTCACTTTTATTGACCTTTTCTTCAAGGTCCATTTACATCACATATTCACTTTTATGAGTTTTCCATACTTCTTGGCCAGTCCAGTTATTTTTACAAGCTGGGGGAAACAGGGTGTTACAATGAATCCCAAATTCAGTGAGAGATACAATGTAATGGCGTCCTAAATGGCTAGTTATGGATGCCTAAGGGGCTAAGCCAAAGTGATTCATGAAAAAAATAAATATATATTATTAAAGAGATTCTGGAAAATAATAAGAAAACAATTTCAATGTAATAATTAGTAAGTTAGTTTTTTTTTAATTAAATAAATTAATAGAATTTAATTATAAATATCAATGAGGAATTTGCACATAAATTCAATTGTAAATATGAATGAGTAATTTTCCCATCTTCAAAAGAAGCTAAAAATTGGAGCATTCTTCTCTCCTCACAAGATATTTATCTATTAGGTTTTGGTGAACCCTAATGCCTTTTATTATCATGCCTCATTGTTATGCCAATGGCCATGCATGCCATCTTTTAATGGAGCTTTTATGCCCTTTCTCATCATGTATTCATATCATCCATACCTCGTAAGTTGGTAGTTATATTATTTCATTACCGTGTTATTTCATTAATGCTTCATCAACCACCCAACCATAGTGTTAAATTGAGAAGCCAAACACACATATATTACTTTCAAGGATAGTGAACTTAGAGACTTAAATGGATTGTCACTTGGAGCACTGCAATCTTCTAAGAGTTGGAGCTGTTGGGGTTACTTCACACACACCTAGGATTTCTTTTTCCTAAGGTTTTTCCTTGTTTATTAGTCATAATTAGTCATTATCCAGTCTCCTATATTTTAGGGGAGAATATTTCACATGGAGAATATTCCACCTAGAGAATATTCTCTTTCAGTTGACACTTTAGTTTGACTAGTTGAGTTGAGTTTAGATGTTGCATTGGTTTTGTCACCATGAAACATTGGATCATCACCATGCTAATTTGACCTTGCCTTGGTATCATCACCAGAGTGGTGCATTAGCCTTAATTCCCTGAGTTAACTCCTCACTACTCTCTGCTTAGTCAGTTAATTGAAGACTAGTTGACTAGTTAACTAAACTAGGTGGCAATTCACTCCCGTAACTTCCTGAGAGACTAGACTAGGTGGAAGTTCACTCCCGTAACTGATGGTGTGTGTCCAGATCACTCTAGACCACCACTATGTAACATTGGTTCTCCTCCAATGCACACTCATTGAGTTATACAGAGTATATAATGTGTAAATTATTCATTATTCACAACAGTTAATGAGAATTCTTTCATTCTTTCTCTCCTTCTTCTTATTTTTCCAATTCTCTCTACAACTGTGTGTATTATTGTTTAGCTAGATCTATTTTGTGTAGGTTCAACACATTTACATGGTATCAGAGCTGACTAATTTCTAATTAAAAGCTACACCAAAACATTTTGCAGGTACAAAAGATTGAAGACAACAGGAAGATGGAATTCCAAAAAGAATTCATTCTTACACCTTACAACTATTTTTCATGGAAGGAGAAAATAGCCATACATCTCTGAACCATAGGGTTGTATAGGTTAACCTTGAATACAGATACAAAACCGACATCATCCATAGAAAAATCCAAGTATTTAAATTGCATGGATGAGGCACTCGAAACAATTTACAGTCTTATTTCTCTTAATCTCCTTTTTCATATATCTTCTTGTAAGACTCCCAATGAAGCTTGGACCACCTTGGAAGGGCTCTTTGGAAAACAGGATGAAATGAGGGGACACATGTTGGAGGTGTAGTTTCTCACATTGGATCCAAAAAGCTTCGAGAATATCCAATATTTCTTTACAAAATTCAAGGATTTACTATCGTAACTCAAAGCTTGCAGGGTTAATAAATCAGAGTAGGAGAAACAAATGGTTCTCACCTTTATCTCCGATATTGGTCCTAAATTCTTTGTATTCATATACACATTCCATTCTGTCAGATTCTCCTTTGGAGCCAACTAGAAGATGCCTTCTCTTGAGGACTTTATCGAATCCCTGACATAAGAGAAAACCAAGCTCATCAACATGGGCACAATCAAAGGCCCAAGGGAACATGCACTCACTATGCATGATGGAAACCACAAATATAAAAAATCTAAAGATAAAGATAAATGAAAAGCTCATGCACATCTCAATAAGGAAGGGTACACAAAACCTTTCACTAATGCCTCTAGATCCAAAGGAGAAAAGGGAAGAAAATGAGAGAAATGCATGCAATGTCACAAAGGATTCCATTCGCAATCCGCATGCATGCAAAAACAAATAGATCTGATGTCTCAAATACTTCAGCAAAACAACCTTGGAGATCACATCCCTGGGGGTGCAAAGCAGAAGAAGCCATAAGATCTGAATTCCAAGAAAAGCAATTCTAGCCATGTCTTCATTGCCATCAACTCCTCTCTCGATGATTGGATCATTGATTCAGGAGAATCACATCACATGGATGCCTCATAAGTAGTCTATTCTTCATTGGATGCATGGAAAGGTCCTCCTATTTTGACGGGGGACAAATTTTCTGTCGAAGTCATCGACAAAGGAAGGATTGAACTCACCAATGGAAGCTTCGAGAACGTGCTGCATGTTCCCAAACTTTTTGTCAACCTTCTCTCAGTGTATCAGATGACGAATTTTGACACTGGAAAGAAATTCATATTCACACCAAATTCTGTGGACATCTACGACATGCAAACCAACTCCAGGGTTTCTACCGGCGAGGTAAATCATCAGTCTAGATTGTATACATTTTTTGAATTCATTGAACCTGATTCTGCTTTACTGCTTACTCATGTTGATGAAAGTAGTAGGATATGGCAAAGGTTTGGACATTTGAATTTTAGATACATGCAACAGCTTAGCAAGCACAGATTAGTTGATGGTCTTCCAGACATCCATTTCTCCAAGGGAGTATGTGAGGGATGTGTTCTTGGAAAACACCCTCAAGAGAAATTTGACAAAGGAAAGTCTCAGTGAGTTTCCGCACCTTTAGATCTGATTCACAATGACCTTATGGGTCCTTTTCCACATCCATCCATCAACAAAACGAGGTTTGTTCTCATTTTTGTTGATGATTTCTCACGTTTTACATGGATCTACTTTCTTAGGAAAAAAACCAAGGTCTTTCAACACCTCAAAGATTTCAAAGCCCTGGTTGAGACACAATCGGGAAAGAAGATAAAAGTCCTCCGAAAAGATCTCATACACCAATTTGATGTCTAACTTTACTGTGACCTTAAAAATAGATTATAATTATTATTATTATAATAAATTATAAATTATGTTAATAATTAAATAAAATATGCATTATTATTATTAAATCAAAACAATACTTCGTTTTGAGTTTCTGAGTATTACATTTGGTATACCAATATTCATCAATAATGAAGCCAATTGCAAAGTTCCATGTAGAAAAGTTGTTATAAAATATTCTTCTTAGGCATACAAAGGAAAAATAATCATTTGAGAAAAGGCGTATTTCTTCTTAGATTCTTTATGTCATTTTGATAAATTCGATACATCATTAGTTCCTTATAATCCTTAGATTTATCATTATTGTCTTTAATTTTGTATATATATTATTGTCATATATATATAGCAAATCATATGTATATAGGATTTCATCTAACCTTAAGTTTTGTTTCAAATTTTTTTGCTTTATTGGATTCTAAAAGTTGTTAGTTTAAATTTATTCAATGTCCCCACTTTTGGTTATCAAGGGTGAGTGGGTACATGGGTCATGAAGAGTGTTGAGGGCATGGGAAAAGGGAAAAGGAAATGAAAGGGAAAGGAAAGGGAAATGGAAATGAAAGGGAAAGGTAAATAAAAGGTAAATGAAAGGGGATAGGGAAAAGGGAAATGAAAGGTAAAGGGAAAAGGAAATGAAAGGGAAAAGGAAAGGCCAGGGAAAGGTAAAAGGTAAATGAAGGGGGAAAGGGAAAAGGGATAAGGAAATGGAAATGTAGGAAAAGCGGGATAGGTTGTCATAACCCCTAAAGGATAACAAATTTCTCATATATTATATATTGTCATAGTGATGGATCCCAAATTCCTTGAGAGCTACAATGTAATGGCGTCCTAAATGGCTAGTTATGGATGCCTAAGGGGCTAAGACAAAGTGATTCATGAAAAAAATAAATATATGTTATTAAAGAGATTCTGGAAAATAATAAGAAAAACATTTCATTCTAACAATTAGTAAGTTAGTTTTTTTTTTTAATTGAATAAATTAATAGAATTTATTTGTAAATATCAATGAGGAATTTGCACATAAATTCAATTGTAAATAAAGAAGCTAAAAGTTGGAGCATTCTTCCCTCCTCACAAGATATTTACCTACTAGGTTTTGGTGAACCCTAATGCCTTTTATTATCATACCTCATTGTTATGCCAATGGCCATGCATGCCATCTTTTAATGGAGCCTTTATGCCCTTTCTCATTATGCATTCATTATCATCCATACCTTGTAAGTTGGTAGTTATATTATTTTATTATCATCTTATTTTATTAATGCTTCATCAACTGCCCAACCATAGTGTTAAATTGAGAAGCCAAACACACATATATTACTTTCAAGGATAGTGAACTTGGAGACTTAAATGGATTATCACTTGGAGCACTACAATCTTCTGAGAGTTGGAGATGTTGGAGTTACTTCACACACACCTAGGATTTCTTTTTCCTAAGGTTTTTCCTTGTTTATTAGTCATAATTAGTCATTATCCAATCTCCTATATTTTAGGGGAGAATATTCCACCTGGAGAATATTCTCTTTCAGTTGACACTTCAGTTTGACTAGTTGAGTTGAGTTTAGATGCTGCATTGGTTATGTCACCATGCAACATTGGGATCATCACCATGCTGATTCGACCTTGCCTTGGTATCATCACCAAAGTGGCTCTGATACCATGTAGCTTTTTCTTAGAAAGATAGAATTCCAAAAAGAATTCAATCTTACACCTTACAACTATTTTGCATGGAAGGAGAAAATAACCATAGGGTTGTATAGGTTAACCTTGAATACAGATACATAACCGACATTAGCCATAAAAAAATCCAAGTATTTAAATCACATGGATGAGGCACTTAGAACAATTTGCAGTCTTATTTCTCTTGATATCCTTTTTCATATATCTTTCTGTAAGACTCCTAATGAAGTTTGGACCACCTTGGAAGGGCTCTTTGGAAAATAGGATGAGATGAGGCAACACATGCTGGAGGTGGAGCTGCTCACATTAGATCCAAAAAGCTTCGAGAATATCCAATTTTTTTTTACAAAATTCAAGGATTTACTGTCGTAACTCAAAGATTGCGGGGTTGATAAATCTAAGGAGGAGAAACAAATGGTTCTCACCATTATCTCCAAGCTTGGTCTTGAATTCTCTATATTCGTATCCACATTCCATTCTATCAGATTCTCCTCTGGAGCCAACTGGAAGATGCCTTCTCTTGAGGAATTTATCAAATCCCTGACACAAGAGCAAACCAAGCTCATCAACATGGGCACAATCAAAGGCCCAAGGGTTCATGCACTCATTGTGCATGATGACAACCACAAATATAAAAATCTAAAGATAAAGATAAACGAAAAGCTCATGCACATCTGAATATGTAAGGGTACACAAAACCTTTCACTGATGCCTCCGGATCCAAAGGAGAAAAGGGAAGAAAATGAGAGAAATGGACGTACTGTCACAAAGGATTCCATTCACAATCCACATGCATGAAAAAACAAATAGATCTAATGTCTCAAATACTTCAGAAAAACAACCTTGGAGATCGCATCCTCGAGGGTGCAAAGAAGAAGAAGCCAAAAGATCTGAATTCCAAGAAAAACAATTCTAGCCATGCCTTCATTTCCATAAACTCCTCTCTCAATGCTTGGATCGTTGATTTAGGAGAATCACATCACATGCATGCCTCAAAAGAAGTCTATTCTTCATTGGATGCATGCAAAGGTCCTCCTATTTTGATGGGAGACAACATTTCTGTCTAAGTCACCGACAAAGGAAGGATTGAACTCACCAATGGAAGCTTCGAGAATGTGTTGCATGTTCCCAAACTTTCTGTCAACCTTCTCTCAGTGTATCAGATGACGAATTCTGGCACTGGAAAGAAATTCATATTCACACCAAATTCCGTGGACATCTATGACATGCAAACCAACTCCAAGGATTCTACCGGCGAGGTAAATCATCAGTCTAGATTGTATACATTTTCTAAATTCATTGAACCTGATTTTGCTTTACTTCTTGCTCATGCTGATGAAAGTAGTAGGATATGGCACGAAAGGTTTGGACATTTGAATTTTAGATACATGCAACAGCTTAGCAAGCACAGATTAGTTGATGGTCTACCAAACATCCATTTCTCCAAGGGAGTATGTGAGGGATGTGTTCTCGGAAAACACCCTCAAGAGAAATTTGACAAAGGAAAGTCTCAACGAGTTTCCGCACCTTTAGGTCTGATTCACTGTGACCTTATGGGTTCTTTTCCGCATCCATCCATCACCAAAATGAGGTTTGTTCTCATTTTTGTTGATGATTTCTCACGTTTTACATGGATCTACTTTCTCAGGCAAAAATCTGAGGTCTTTCAACACCTCAAAGATTTCAAAGCCCTGGTTGAGACCCAGTCCGGAAAAAAGATAAAAGTCCTCCAAAAAGGTCTCATACACCAATTTGATGTCTAACTTGACCGTGACCTTAAAAATAGATTATTATTATTATTATAATAAATTATAAATTATGTTAATAATTAAATAAAATATGCATTATTATTATTAAATGAAAACAATACTTCGTTTTGAGTTTCTGAGTATTACATTTGGTATACCAATATTCATCAATAATGAAGGCAATTACAAAGTTCCATGTAACAAAATGAGGGTGCCCTGCTAAGGAACGAGGCACTGATGGTACGGTGAATTGCTCGATTGAGTGTTACGTAAGGTAATACAGGATGAAGTAATTAGAGGAGAGAAAAAGGGGTCTGAACTCTGAGAGGTCGAGGCGCCCATGTTCCACCTCGATCTGTAACAGCTGATTCCCCGAATCAAACGATGTGGACTCAGTCGCGGGCCATTCCTGGGCTTAGACCAAGTTTGTGGGAGGTGTTTCCTTAGCTGCTAAAGCGTAATTACATATAGAGGGTGGGAGGGGGGAGGGGCTTATTAGAGAAAAAGTATATATTATATATACTTTTTCTCTAATAATCCTTTTTACAAACAATAAGTCCTCTACTAAGGTAGGTTAGGTGCTTTTCACTCCCTATCAAAGGTGCGTTAGAGTTGGTTTCATAGGTGCGGAATAGTTGGTTCTGTATGAGTCTTTGGCCCACCTAAGGCTGGGATAAATAGCGGGTTCCAGCTGTCTATTCTAACTACCTACCAGTGGATGGAACTACAGGTAACAAAGTTGTTTTTAAATATTCTTCTTAGGCATACAAAGGACAAATGATCATTTGAGAAAAAGAGTATTTCTTCTTAGATTCTTTATGTCATTTTGATAAATTCGATACATCATTAGTTCCTTATAATCCTTAGATTTATCATTATTGTCTTTAATTTTGTATATATATTATTGTCATATATATAGCAAATCATATGTATATAGGATTTCATCTAACCTTAAGTTTTGTTTCAATTTTTTTGGTTTATTGGATTCTAAAAGTTGTTAGTTCAAATTTATTCAATGTCCCCACTTTTGGTTATCAAGGGTGAGTGGGTATATTATATATTGTCATAGTGATGGATCCCAAATTCACTGAGAGCTACAATGTAATGGCGTCCTAAATGGATAGTTATGGATTCCTTAGGGGCTAAGCCAAAGTGATTCATGAAAAAAAAAATATTTTATTAAAAAGATTCTAGAAAATAATAAGAAAAAACTTTCATTGTAACAATTAGTAAGCTAGTTTTTTTTTTAATTGAATAAATTAATAGAATTTAATTGTAAATATCAATGAGGAATTTGCACATAAATTCAATTGTTAATAAATAAGCTAAAAGCTGGAGCATTCTTCCCTCCTCACAAGATATTTATCTACTAGGTTTTGGTGAACCCTAATGCCTTTTATTATCATGCCTCATTGTTATGCCAATGGCCATGCATGCCATCTTTTAATGGAGCCTTTATTCCCTTTCTCATTATGCATTCATTATCATCCATACCTCGTAAGTTGGTAGTTATATTATTTCATTATCGTCTTATTTTATTAATGCTTCATCAATTTCCCAACCATAGTGTTAAATTGAGAAGCCAAACACACATATATTACTTTCAAGGATAGTGAACTTGGAGACTTAAATGGATTGTCACTTGGAGCACTACAATCTTCTGAGAGTTCGAGATGTTGGAGTTACTTCACACACACCCAGGATTTATTTTTCCTAAGGTTTTTCCTTGTTTATTAGTCATAATTATTCATTATCCAGTCTCCTAGATTTTAGAGGAGAATATTCCACCTAGAGAATATTCCACCTGGAGAATATTCTCTTTCAGTTGACACTTCAATTTGACTAGTTGAGTTGAGTTTAGATGTTGCATTGGTTTTTTCACCATGCAACATTGGGATCATCACCATGTTGATTCAACCTTGCCTTGGTATCATCACCAGAGTGGCACATTAGCCTTGATTCCCTGAGTTAACTCCTCACTACTCTATTTTCAGCCAGTTAATTGAAGACTAGTTGACTAGTTAACTCAACTAGGTGGCAGTTCACTCCTGTAACTGCCTGAGAGACTAGACTAGGTGGCAGTTCACTCCTGTAATTGTTGGTGCGTGTCCAGATCACTATAGACCACCACTATGGTGCATTGATTCTCCTCTAGTGCACACTCATTGAGTTATACAGAGTATATCATGTGTAAATTATTCATTATTAATAACGGTTAATGATAAATCTTTCCTTCTTTCTCTCCTTCTTCTTATTTCTCCAATTCTCTCTGTAAATGTGTGTATTATTGTTTATCTAGATCTATTTTGTGAAGTTTCAACACATTTACATGGTATCAGAGACGACAGATTTCTAAGAAAAAGCTACACCAAAATTTTTTGCAGGTACAAAAGATTGAAGACAACAGAAAGATAGAATTCCAAAAAGAATTCATTCTTACACCTTACAACTATTTTGCATGGAAGGAGAAAATAACTATAGGGTTGTATAGGTTAAACTTGAATAAAAATATAGAACCGACATCAGCCATAGAAAAATCCAAGTATTTAAATCACATGGATGAGGCACTCAAAACAATTTGCAGTCTTATTTCTCTCGATCTCCTTTTTCATATATCTTCGTGTAAGAATCCCAATGAAGTCTGGACCACCTTGGAAGGGCTCTTTTGAAAATAGGATGATATGAGGGGACACATGTTGAAGGTGGAGCTACTCACATTAGATCCAAAAAGCTTCGAGAATATCCAAAATTTCTTTACAAAATTCAAGGATTTACTGTCGTAACTCAAATCTTGCGGGGTTGATAAATCGAAGGAGGAGAAACAAATGGTTCTCAAAATTATCTCCAAGCTTGGTCTTGAATTATATATATTTGTATCCACATTCCATTCTGTCAGATTTGCATCTGGAGCCAACTAGAAGATGCCTTCTCTTGAGGACTTTATCAAATCCCGACATAAGAGCAAACCAAGCTCATCAACATGGGCACAATCAAAGGCCCAAGGGCACATGCACTCAATGTGCATGATGGCGGCCACAAATATCATAAATCTAAAGATAAAGATAAACAAAAATCTCATGCACATCTGAAGAAGGAAGGGTACACAAAACCTTTCACCGATGCCTCCAGATCCAAAGGAGAAAATGGAAGAAAAGGAGAGAAATGCACGTACTGTCACAAATAATTCCATTCGAAATATGCATGCATGCAAAAACAATAGATCTGATGTCTCAAATACTTCATAAAAACAACCTTGGAGATCGCATCCTCGAGGGTGCAAAGAAGAAGAAGCCAAAAGATCCGAATTCCAAGAAAGGAAATTCTAGCCATGCCTTGATTGCCATCAACTCCTCTCTCGATGCTTGGATTATTGATTCAGGAGCATCACATACAACATGGATGCCTCAAAAGTAGTCCATTCTTCATTGAATGCATGCAAAGGTCTTCCTATTATGATGGGGGACAACTCTTCTGTCGAGGTCACCGACAAAGGAAGGATTGAACTCACTAATGAAATCTTCGAGAACGTTCTTCATGTTCCGAAACTTTCTGTCAACCTTCTCTCTGTGTATCAGATGACAAATTCCAACACCAGAAAGAAATTCATATTCACACCAATTTCTGTGGACATATACAACATGCAAACCAACTACAGGGTTTCTACCGGTGAGGTAAATCATCAGTCTAGATTGTATACATTTTCTAAATTCATTGAACCTGATTCTGCTTTACTGCTTACTCATGCTGATGAAAGTAGTAGGATATGGCACGAAAGGTTTGGACATTTGAATTTCAGATACATGCAATAGCTTAGCAAGCACATATTAGTTGATGGTCTACCAGACTTCCATTTCTCCAAGGGAGTATGTGAGGCATGTGTTCTCGGAAAACACCCTCAAGATAAATTTGACAAAGGAAAGTCTCAGCGAGCTTTCACACCTTTAGATCTAATTCACAGTGACCTTATGGGTCCTTTTCCACATCCATCCATTAGAAAAGCGAGTTTTGTTCTCATTTTTTTTTATGATTTCTCACGTTTTACATGGATCTAGTTTCTCAGGCAAAAATCTGAGGTCTTTCAACACCTCAAAGATTTCAAAGCCCTAGTTGAGACACAATCCAGAAAGAAGATAAAAGTCCTGTGAACTAATAATGGGGGAGAGTATTTGAATCATGATATCCATAATATTTTCCATGAGGCATGGATTCAGTTGCAACACATAGTTCCCTATACTCCAAAACAAAATAGAGTTGCTGAGCGGAAATATAGATCTCTAAAGGAGATGGTATCTTGCATGTTGCATGTAAAGTCACTACCACAAATACTATGGGTTGAAGCACTTAATTGTGCAACATACATCCAAAATAGATCTCCCCGTAGATATGTCAAGGATAAGACCCCCTACGAGGCTTGGAGCGACCTCAAACTGGAAGTGACCCACTTTCTCATTTTTGGTTCACATGCATGGGCCAGGATTCCCTCTGAAAAGAGGAAGGCACTTGATCCACAGAGCACTGAGTGCATTTTTGTTGGATACCCCGACGATGTGAAGGGATATTGGATTATCGATCTTTCCTCGAACCGGCTCATCATTGAGTGTATTTGTAACACACCTACGATCGAGCGAAAAAAAAAAAATTGTCCTCCTTACAGGAGCTGATCCTTTCCCTCTACGATTCCTAATTTGGGAAGTTCAGGACTCAACCCAACCCTCCGATCAAGGTTCTTCGATTCTCTTAGTCAAACAAGACTTAGAGACCTTGATAGCCTCACCTCTTAATCAAACACAGGCCCTTTCGGCTTCTGGTGCAGGTCTTATGATACCTGCGACCTTCTCCTTCGTGCTTCAGCGAAGTCTTGGAGTTGGCGTTAGCCCCTTTTATCTTGGCCCCTCCTCGGATGTGACCTTGGGTGATGGCCTCACACAAACACACAATTGTGGGCATGAACAAAGGCATTTTGAAACCAAACTACTTTTCGGCCCACAATTCTCCTCGAGCCTCCACATGTCCTTTCTCCAAAACCAAGGTTTAGCTTGCGACCCACCCTCAAATTTTTAAAGTTTGTGCACCTCCAATCCCCGCAATTCTATGGGACCATCAATCTCCCAATATTGATGGTATTTTCTAAACTGACAGGTTAGATATTCCTTTCCTAAATCAATGGATGTGATCTCCTTCATGATTCTAGAATTCGGACTTTTCAAATCTCAAACCCTGCTTTCCTTCGTACATCAATCTTCCGAAGTTGATGATTTGTGGACACCTGTCCTCCTAAATCAACAACCTTGTTTATAGTTCGGGTGTTTGACCCTTTCAACTAGATCAACGGTCCTGTGGCCCTCTTCTCGATCAATGGTCGAGATCTCCTTCGGGTCTCCGGACTTCTGAGATCTCAAATATCAAAATTCACCCTTTTTCCCAATGGATTTTATCCGAAGGATATAATCCACTAGAACATGTCCACTTGATCTGAAAATCAAGGATTACTTTAGGTATTTACCTGGAGTCCACAGATTTGTGCCACCTGTCCTCTGGATTTGGCGATCAAGGATTGCTTCGGGTCTTTTCCCGGAGTTCACAGATTTACACCACGTCTCCTCTAGATCTGACGACTATGAATTACTTCGGGACTTTACTCGGAGTCCACATATTTACGCCACATCCCTTCTTAATCTGACGGCTATGAATTACTTCGGGACTTTATTCGGAGTCTACAGATTCATTCCACGTCCCTTCTTAATCTGACAGCTATGAATTACTTCGGGACTTTATTCGGAGTCCAAAGATTCATGACACATCCCTTCTTAATCTAATGGCTATGAATTACTTCGGGATTTTATCCAGAGTCCACAGACTCACGCCAGGTCCCTTCTAGATCAGACGGTCCAGATTCACTTTGGATGATCCGATGTTGAATATTTACTTCGAATGATCTGACGATGGATATTTTCTTCGGCTCTCTATCTCTTTGCGCTTCGGGAGTCTCAAATCTCAACTGAAAACTCTCAAATAGATTTCCCGAGGCTGCTGATAAGCTGACACGTATCTCCTGGTGATCAACGGTTAGGATCCTACTTTGGGTGATCTGACGACTGAGATTTACTTTGGCTCTCCGGCTCTCTGAACTTCGGGAGTCTCAGATATCAATTGAAAACTCTTGCACAGATTTCACTGGAGTCCACAATTTGTCACCACATGTCCCTCTAGATCTGGCAGTCCAGATTCACCTCCTGGTGATGAACGGCCTCAAATTACTTCGGGACTTCGAAACTTTGGTAAGTTCCCTTCTCCTGCGTGTGCCAAGTGCTAAGGTTCATGCACCTTGCTTAGATCAAATTATTTTCGATCCTTGGGTTTGTGATGCAATGTCCATTGTTTCTCCTCCTCATGAGCTTCTAACTTAATCCAACTTAGAATATTTTCTAAGTGCTCAAAGGATTCGACCTTTGCTCCTCCTACGGGCCCATCCCCTGGATTTCGTCTGCACTCTTGAAAATGCTATCTCTTCTGAGATTGATCTCCTTGAAGATTTCACCATCCCCTACGCTCCTTGTGTTGCAGGGATCGCATCAAACTTAGATCGAAGGTCAACGACGATCGACGATTCATAGAAATTATGGGGCCCCAACATGCATACTCTTTACCAGAGAGTTCGACCTCTGCAATCTATAAAGTGATCGCTGAATTCTAGTCTATCTGGGATCGTTGATATTCTAGCCTGTCGAGATCAACGACAAGGGTGAATTGTGGGCCGTGAACTAGCGCATCTGCTATTTTCACCTTCATTCTCCACAATGATTCCCCACCCTCGATCTCCGTTCATAGATAGACGATTCATAGAAATTGCGGGGTTCAACTTGACTATTGTGCAATTTGAAATCTCGAAGCCTCGAGCTCCAAGGTTCCTAGACCCAGGTCATGTGTACCTTCATATAACTCATGGGCTATAATCCCCTCTCTTAGTCAGGTTTTTGGTTAAGGGAGTAGGCACAAGTTCAGAGTCTCCTAGACTATTGGTTTGAAGGGAACACCTTCCAAACTAGCAGATCTTTAAGCTCTGAATCAAGGAAAAGTAACTTATGAGGTTACCAAAATGGTAGC
This sequence comes from Picea engelmannii, assembly GCA_009831015.1. NCBI lineage: Eukaryota > Viridiplantae > Streptophyta > Pinopsida > Pinales > Pinaceae > Picea > Picea engelmannii. The sequence continues at coordinate 722,152 of ML789552.1, forward strand.
TATGCCCAGAGGCTTGCTTCGAATCTGAAATGATGATGTAAATTCCTAGGGAAAGTGCCTTTGAGTGATTAAACTGAGACGTATGGAAATTCAAGAAGAAATATAGGTTCTGAAGGGAACGAACGCATACTCATAACTTAATCATTTAATATAGAGAAATATCCATTTATAGACATGTAAATACTCGCATGCATCCATCATTTACAATTCAAAGCATAAGGCAAGAAAACACTTATCAAAACCATAGAGTGTGATGCGACTGCTAAAAGGGGTGCTCATTTCCACACAACCATAGGCTCAGTCACTCCCAATGGATTTATCACTAGCCACCCCCGATCTTAAGCCACGATGCTTTGAGATTCAACCTCTTACTTCCATCTCAACGGAAGTTAGGGACGAAGGTTACTCTCATTCTCCCAATACAGAAATAGATAAGGATGAAGGGTACTCTCCTTCAGTTGGCTCAATCTCTGTTTCCTGTGATCGGAACTCATTGTTCCTCTTTCAGTCCTTCCTCAGACAAGAGAGTTTCTGCTCTCGTCTCTACATTTTTTTGCAGGTCTTCCTCTTCCCACCACACTTCCTTTCTTGCCTTCCTAAACATGATTTCATGTGGCTAGAATTCCCAGTCCATGGTCAGGTCTGGCGACCTTATAGATGGGAGGTCTGCCTAATCTCCTCATTAACTCTTGACGAGGTCTTCCCACCTACCAACCCGACTGTAATTCATTCTTGGGTCAGAGGGTTGTTCTAATCTGAGCAATTAATTCCAGCATGGTACTAGTTCGGTGGAGGTTAACAAAACCATTCCGGGTCCCCTCCACCACCTTTCATATTGTTGGAACACATATGCATTTCTAAACTTTAGACTTTAAATAGTTTTCTTTCCCAGTCAAAATAGGAATAAAGCGTGCTTGATTCTCACCATGGATTAAGTTTTTCATTTGATCGAACGATCCTTTTTCCCCGAGTTCTTTGGAGTCGCCTGATTATTAAAATGTCAAACCCCTAGAGAATACTTCGGATTTTTCAGACTCAGAGTTTCATACTTCAAGCGTTTCAACATGCCTCACCTTCAGAGTCCCTATATACGAAAAGCATTCGACATATCCTAGTCACCATATACACGTATACCTTCCTGATTTTCAACACATCACCACAGGAAGTGGCCCTTTGGAAAAATGACAGAGATCTAACTTGTAAATCTACGAAATGCGAAGTCCCAAAATATTAAACCTTGGTTAAATAAACTAATCTTGATTAAAGTATTAAGTAATAACTTCTCACATTGAGAGTTCGGATATTCAACATATTGTTGGCAAATTCAGTGAAGAAACAGTGAATGCTTGTCATTGATGGCAACATTGAAGATGATAGGCAAACAGAAGACAAGTTCAGAGAGGTGAATGATCGAAAGCAGTGAGTAATCAAACGCAGCAAGAGCCATTAGATTTGGTGCAGGGTCGCCGAAAGTCGTCGGATCTGCGAAAGTTGCATGGAGGATAAGTCCCTGTGAACAAGAGGAGAGAAGTCCCGACAGGCTTCAGGATATCGGTCATCGGGAAATCGGAGTTCTTGAGGTCATGTGAATTGGGACAGCAACAGTCGTGAAATCTCGACGAGATCTAGACCGTCCATTCGTGTGGATGCGTGGCAGCGATCGGGCGTCACCGGGAGAAGCTCGACAGGAGGCTTCATCGGAGAATCGAGAATCGGAGTTTCACGAGTCCCATGAACAATTACAACAGAATCCCCAAAATCGCGATGAAATAAGTCCCGACTGAACCTGAACCGTCAGATCAACATGTGATCTAGATCGTCGATTCAACTCACGACAACAGACCACGTCAGCTAGGGACACGTGGCACAACCAGGTAATGACAGGTGTCAGGCAGATTCAACACTTCAGGCACATGTAAGTCACGAATCAGAGTGACACGTGGTAGTATGTAACACGTGTCAAACCACGTGTGACGACAGTGGATTATTGGGGATCGGGGATCGAGACTTTGAAATGTCAAGAACACACTGCAACAGAAACTCCGAAATCGAGAAACACGATATTGCGATTCAATTGCAACCTTTGAGTCAAGATCGCATCAGGACCATTGATCACATCCCCTATCGGAGTTTCAGGGATCGCAAATTCAAAAGGCAAAGAACACAATGCAACGAGAATTCCAATTTCACAATGAGTAAATTCCCAACTTAATATGAACCGTCTGATCTAGAAATAATCTGGATCGTTGATTTGGTTTCATTACATAATGTCGGAGATCGAGTTTTGGTTTTGACAAGATCTTTGAGCATTAGAAAAGCCAAAACCCCGATGAGAGGGTTGACTGAGGTCATATGTTGACAGTCATATGGGCCAAGGTCTATAGCCAGCAGGGCTAGCGTATGAAGGGAGCGTCGGGATTTGGATGATCGGGAATCATGTGGGTGTATGCATTGAGGCATCACAAACCCTGTAGCCCCGACGGGGTAAGGTTGTGGTCACGGAGTGACGGTCACGTTGATCGGGAGCTAAGCTCAGGAGGGCTAGCGTATGAAAGTGTTGAAACCCGATTTAAAAGGCAAGAATAATGAAGATTATCCAACGGTGCAGATAAGGTTTGAATGTGATCGGAGGGTTGTTGTTCTTTCTCACACATTAACTCTTTCAGTTACAAATCCGTTAGTGAAACGGACTCATGATTGCAAATTAGTTGTCGATCAGTTGGCGTTTCAGTTGGCGGAACAGTTGTCGTAAGTTTCTCCAAGGAGTTGGGAAGTTGAAACGTTGTGTCCGTGTGTATAAAAGAAGACAAAACAGACTGTGTCCTGTTAGCTTTTCTGATGAGGAAGGGAGTGAAACTGTAAGGAAGAATACAGAAGAGGATGTGTGGGAGGAAAGGAAGAAGATGTGCAGAGTGAAATGGAACGTAGAGGAGAATAGCAGAGCAAGAGAAAATAAAGAGCAGAATAGCAGAATAGATCAGACTTACAGAACAGAGAAAGGAAGGTAAGAATTGATTTATCTGGGAAATTGTTTGTGTATTCATTATTTTATATTTTAGGGAGGTTGGGAGGTGCTCGGGAGGACTGTTTTCCTCAGAGTTTCAAGTGGGAGCTTGAACACAGGAAGTTGTTGCTTCCATCTGGTTGCAGCCAGAGAAATAAGGGTGGCATGGTGGTGCTAGGGAGAACAAGTGTTCTCTGTTATATAGGTTGGAGCCTGTGTAACTGGAAGTTGGTGCTTCCATCCAGTTGGTGCTGGAACATTCAGG
>ML789552.1:751460-824338 GCA_009831015.1 Picea engelmannii
CAATAAACTTCTGAAACAAATCTATGAGATGGAAGTCTTAGAAAGAGTTATTAAAAAGGAAAATACAGACTTGACTGAAAGAAATGCATAACTTTTCAACATGAACCAAAGTCTCAAGGAAAAGCATGATAAAATCAAGGACAAGAATAGGGTGCTGATAAGGGAGAACATGAAGCTGTACAGGCAACTTAGACTTCTGAGGCTGAAATTAAAAGATTCTCAACCTCCAACACAGGATCAGATAGGTTTGGAAACTCTAGTTGAGTTAGCTACAATAATGGTAGATATACCACAGTCTTCCACACAACAAGTTGAAGTTCACAGATCTGCACAAGGAAGAGTTGCATCGTCCAAAATACCTTGAACACTCAACAAAGCATCAAGGTAAGCATTTTTGAAAATTTTGAAGTTTTGACAAAGATAAGTTTTTGGTGGTTTAGGCGAATAGGACGACTGTTCATTAACCACCAAAAGCAGAGCTTTCGGTAGATAACACAACTAGAAGTCCTCTATGTTAACCACAGAAACCTGTAACTAGACAAAGGAAGCTAAATTTTGCACAGATTGAGGTTTTTCCAATCCAAATCATTTGAAAACACTCATGATGGATAGATGATGAATTATATATTCAGTTTCAAGATCCATTTTTTATGCATAAGGATTAGAAAAGGTAGCCAAGTTGGTTTTGGCACCTATTTTGGTGGCAACAAATTGGGATTTTTTGCACATCTCAACAAATTCGAATTTAATCTCTTGGAAGAGTCATCAATCAGCCTTGGAAGGCTATTCTTCACTGCACAAGGACTCTACAAGATATGAAGACCATGAAATGTGGGATTGACCTCATTTTGAGGATCATTCCTTATCTTTTGCAAGTTAGTTTTGACTTTCTATTTTAGGCATATCTGATCCATTAATTCAGGATCTAGATACTGTGTTGTAAAGGCTATAAAGATGAAAACTGAAGATGAACAGAGGGTTCGATTTTGGTTTCTATATGCTGCTACTGTTAATGAGACTTATTCTTAATATATGAAAGATTGTAATCCTCCTTCATCTATGTTTTCATACCTTTCTTCTCTATTCTATGATATCTTATGAGTGAATGATTTCTTTATTGATGCTTATTCGATTTACATGTGACTGTCATCTCACTACTTGATTGATTAAGTTAAAGATCATAAGTTATCGCCTTAGTTTCTAAACCCATTGTGATTATTGTTTTATATGAGTATAATCTGGTTCAAGCAACTATCGTCTGTCCTATTTGATTAATCCTTGTCTGATTACATTCTTAGAAGGCCTCGTGATATTTGATATTACTAGACAGTCTTAAATACATAGTCCAGCCCTTAGATATTCATATTGATCCAAACCCACATCAATTATTGAAAAAATAGTTTCCAAAAAGATTAAGTTACCAGGCATCTCTGACTTACAGCCTAGGAGAGTTTCCTGGAGTGATAACAAGGATGATGGATGATATCCTGCGACCATTCACCAATACTTTTGTAGTGGTGTATCTTGATGACATTATCATTTACAGCAAGACTTAGGCCAAACACTTGCAACATATTCAGCAGGTTTTTCACACCTTGCAACAACACAAGCTATATGCCAACTTGGAAAAATGCTCCTTCGGCATGGACAGGGTCCATTACCTAGGCTACATCATTGATCAACATGGCGTACATGTGGATCCAGCCAAGATCCAAGTCATCCATGACTGGCCAACCCCAACCACACTCACAGAGCTTTGGATCTTCTTGGGCCTTGCCAATTTCTACCGCAGGTTTGTGTTAGGATTCTCCCATATTGCATGGGCCCTCAGCCAAATAACTAGGGGTGGTGGTAAGGAAAAATTTGCATGGGGGCCAGCCCCAACAACAAGCGTTCGATGATTTGAAGCAGTGCTTGTGCTTAGCCCCAGTACTTTCACTACTAGACCTATAAAAACCCTTTAAGATTGAGATTGATTCTTCAGACTATGTTGTGGGTTCCGTTCTCACGTAGCACGACCACCCCGTGGCCTATCATAGTGTGACACTATTAGATGTTGTCCATAAGTACCCTACTTACAACAAAGAAATGTACTCCATTGTGCAAGAATGCTTCCAGTGGAGACATTACATTCTTGGGAGGGAGACAGTCATCCACACTGATCATAAGCCACTGTAGTTCATGTAGACACAAGGAAAATTGCAGAATGACTGCCATCAAAAGTGGTCCACATACTTGCAACAATTCCACCTCAACATCAAGTATAAAACAGGAAGCACCAACCGTGTCATTGATTGCCTCAACAGACCACCAGTCGCGACACTCACCATAGTGCTAGACTCCTGTGGCCATGAGACCTCTGGATGGCCCCAACTCTATGAGACAAACCCGAAATTTTCCACCACCTACCAAATGTTGGGTGCAAAGGCAGTTGTCGATAATTTCCATCTTCGGGATGGGTTGTTGGGTCGTCTGGGCCATGTATGTGTTCCCTCAAGTGAGCAAGTGAAGCTGATCTGGGAAGCCCACTACAGCCGGGTGGAAGGACACTTCAGCATTGAAAAGATAGTGGCGATGCTACAAAAACATTTCTACTGGTCGAAACTTCGACAGGAGGTCAACAAATATATCAGGTCTTGCACTGCTTGCGCTATTTCCAAACCAACCACTAAGAAATAGGGCCTGTACACCCCTCTTCCTACTCCTAACAGACCATGGGAATCCATCTCAATGGACTACATGTCGGGCCTCCCATCCACCAAGCGGGGAAATGACTGTATTTTTGTGGTTGTCGATCACTTTTCTAAGATGGCGATTCTGGTTGCTTGCAAGAAGAGAATCATAGCAGAAGCCACTACCAAGCTCTTCTTTGAACAAGTCTGGGTACATTTTGGAATCCCATAAACTATTGTCTCATATCGGGACAATCAATTTCTCAGCACATTCTGGTCGAGCCTCTGGTCACTGCTGGACACCAAGCTCACCAAATCCACGTCCTTCCACCCCCGGAAAGATGGCCAAATCGAGGTCGTAAATCGAATGATCGTGCATATCCTGTGCATGTATAATTCCAAGAACCATCGCACATGGGATGAGAGTCTTCCCTATGTCCAACATAGCTACAATCGATCCCTACATAGCTCAACCAACCATAGACCCTTTCAGGTGGGGTTGGGATTCCAACCATTGGGTCCCATAGATGTTGCACTTCCCCTTGCGGTCACCTCGACTGAATCCTCTCCTACTCCAACTGAGGCTGACAAAGTCACCCGATTCATTGAGAGGATCTAGCACATCCACCAACAGTTTTAGGATATCCTACAGAAGTCTAATGACAAGTACAAGCAGCGCCATGATCAACATCGGGTTTCACATAAGTTTCAGGTGGGCGACAAAGTTTGGTTGCACTTGCAGAAAGAACGCCTTACAAGACCCCATCGGAAGCTTCACCCACTCCGATATGGGCCATACACCATCACCAAGGCTGTGGGGGATAATTCTTTTGTGCTCAACATTCCTCCTTTCCTTGGCCTGCACCCAGTGTTCAATGTGGACCTCCTTCGACCTTATTTCCCACTATTATTGGACACCTCAGACGTAGTAGAACAACTGACACCAACAGAGCTCAACCCCGACTACATACAACAAGAATCCAGTGATTATATTGTGGACACACATATTGAGGGCACTCGACAACAAAGGATCCAACTTTATCGAGTCGTCAAAGTAGGGCAACTCCTGCACCAAGGCAAGTGGCTCACCCGGGGCCAAATTCAGTAGAAATTTCCTCATTTGATGGGGGAACTCAATGCAATGGAGACCATTGCTTCCTAAGGATGGAGGATTGATCCAGGTGCATATCGGTGGCCACCCACCTTTCCCAGCTGGCTCAAAACAGATTTCTAGGAATTTTGATAATTTAGTATTTTTAGCAGTTTTTCGGGTCTTTAACTTCCGGAGCCGTTTTGAGGCCCTAAACGACGTTTTTTGGGGTATGTTGCGATTGTAAAATTTCATCATGAAAATTTGTGCAACTGTTGTAGTCCTCGGATAGATCTTTCCAATGGGCTATCATACGCCTAAAACGAAGATCGTATGTAAAAGTTACGACCCCTGGAAGTTGATGTACTGACTTACCCAAACGGGGCCCACATGACTTTTGGCGCTTCATCTCCTAGGGTTAGGTTTTTGGATGTTTAGGGTTTTTGAAACTCCTATTTATTGTAAAAAGGCATGGAGAGCCTCATTGTAATCATCTTCTTGCGAATGAGCGCAACCGTCACATCTCTTCTCAGAGATAAGCTGCCACCATTCCAGCAAGCTTGTTTTCCACTGCATTTTACAGTTTCATCTTATTTCCTTATTGAATAGAAAACCAGTTTAACTGTATCTCTGTTATTCTGTGTTAAGCATTTGGTAATAATCTGTAGTCATTTCGTTCTGCTCATAAAATCCGGATTAGATTGCCCTTATCTAGTCCAAGGAAAATGGTGAAAGGAAATTCGGGAAATTGATTGCCCCCATTTTTCCCAAAAGAAAGAGATGATGAAAGGAAATTCGTTAAATGATTTCCCTCATCTCAACATTTAAATGCAAAATTACTAATTGAAGTGGTGAAAGGAAATTCAATGGGAGAAGTAGATAATTTCATTGGGGTACTGAACATGCTCGCTGGCAATGAAGCAATGCCTATGATATCTGTATGGTTGTCATACGTATCTACATGATATACTCTGACATCTAATTCTTTTTCAGTAATATTTACATTCTGAACCAACAAAGAATCTCCTTAAGAAAATATGACACATGTACTTAACCTTGATGCAAATGAAATCAATCAAAGCTTGATATTTCTGCTAAAGTTACCTTGATTATCTTTAGCAAATCTGAACACAGTTTTAAGAAAGGGGAATTTCAAATAGCCTAATTGAAGGTCATAATTCGATGTGTTTTAAAGGTTTTGTAAGTTTGGGTGAAGCTCCTTTTCTCAATATGATCCTTTCCCGAATCTGTTTCACAAAAATGAGATAATGACTCCATTTACGCAATAAAGGCATTTGGTCTACTGTTCTTCTACGTCTCGTAGGGAGATGTGATCCCTAGATGGAGCCTATGTTGGAACACATATATTTATAAACTTTAGACTTTAAATAGTTTTCTTTCCTAGTTAAAATAAGAATAAAGTGAACTTGATTCTCACCATGGATGAATTTTTTCATTTGATCGAACGATCCTTTTTCCCTAAGTTCTTTGGAGCCACCTGATTATTAAAAATTCAAGCCCCTAGAGAATACTTCAGAGTTTCGAGACTCAGAGTTTCTTAATTCAGGCTTTTCGACATGCCTCACCTTCAGAGTCTCGAGATGCGAAAAAGCATTCGACAGATCCTAGTCACCATATAAGGCTAAATTTTATCTTAGTTTCTCTCTTTGATAGTGAACAAAGATTGAATACATTTATAAGGATAAATTTTATCTTTCACTTAGCGAATCCACTATAGATAAACTGGCATTTGGTAGAAATAACACCAGGAAGAACCTAGACGATCAACAAACTGCACCTGTATCTGATCCCAAAAAGATATTAAAACCAATCAGATACCTCAAGCAGACTGCTGCATTCACAAGTAAGGTTTACCAACCCAAAACTGTGCAAACTAATGCTAAGGTTCCACTTGAACAGTCAATCTCATAAGAAGGTTACACACAAAGCCACTTTGGAGATACATCAACTGAGAAGCTTAAATCTGAAACCATAAACCCCGAGCTGGTTTTACCTGAGATAAAAGATGAGATCGATTTGACTTCCCCCTTTACTAGTAAAGGTAAAATATCCCTTTCGATGCCCTATTTTATTGATATTCTGCTAGTCCCCAAAGTAAAGGCTTTGGTTCCCCGAAACTCTGAGGACTATATCTCATACCCTGATTCAACTCATGTTGGTTCTCGTATTTATATATCCTACAAGTCCGAAGAACTCAGTCCTCATTTCCATTTTCCCCCCTTTTCAGATTTTTTGTCTCCTAATGGTCAATTTCCAGAACCTCCTTCACCTCATCCTAAGGTAGCCGAAGGGTCACTACAAGTTTTCGAAAATATGCTCTATAATTCCTGATTTTTATCCCCTAGACTCTCAATGATTGCTGCCGGAGGAGGTCGCACTAGAGATGGCGCGAGAGGAGCTGGAGGAGGAGGTGGTAAAGTACCACCGCTGCCTCCTAGAATTTTTTCAAAAGTGGCGGCCATATACGCTCCTTTACTCCTTCCCCATGTCCTTCATGATTTACCAAAAAATTATATGAAAAACTTACCGAAATTCATGGGAGAAGGAGACTTAACTGCCACATAGCACATAAACTTTTTTGACCAATTCGCTGATATCCTCAGCATTCAGCATGAGGATGTTTACTCGAGAATTTTGGTGCAAAATTTTGAAGGTCAAGTAAGACTCTGGTTTCGAGGGTCCCCAGTAGGTTCTATAATGTCTTATGATGGGCTAGAAAATGCCTTTTTAATGCAGTGGGGAGAAAATAAATATCACTTGTATTATCTGACAAAGTTTGGGGCTCTAAGGAAAAAGACTTCTGAATTAGTCCTAGAATTCACCCAGAGGTTTAATAAACTCCATCATAAGATCCCAACAAAATTCAAACCCTCACAACCCACATCTAAGGTGACTTTCCAAGGGGCTTTTGAGCTCGACTTTCCCCTACTTTTGAGGGAAAGGATATCTGTTGACCTCAAAAGAATGCAGGAAGACGCCACCGAAATCGAGTCGAACATGATGCAATCAGGTAAACTAAAAGAAAAGGTCGAGACAGGAACCAAAGAAACTAAACGCTTCAGGGAATAAGCTGGAACTTTCGGATTTGGGAAGTCCTCGGAGGAAAAAATGGACGACATGGCTAAGATAATCAAAGAGTTATCAAACAAAATATCCATAATGGAAATGGACCAAGCTAAACCTGATCCTTTTTCTAGAAGAGATTTCAAAAGGAATCCCAATCCCCAGATCAAATAGAGAACAGTAAAAAACGAGGATCAGAAAATCAAAACCCCTTTTAAAATAGAAAACTTCATGCAAAGTGATGACATGCAAGACTATGAAGGGTTATATGAAGATATAAACAATCTCAGTGATGACAATCGATAACCTCACCTAACCAGACAAGATTACGAAATATATTTAGACCAAGAACCTTTGTTCAGAAATGAGGAAAGAATAAATAATCTAGGAGAGTCTGATTATCAAGGAATCACCGACTCTATAATGGTTGAGATTCAGCAGAAATATAATTTAAGGCCGAGAGATAAAAAATATACAACTGTTCCACCTAAGAAGATCTTGTCAAGTAGTAAAACGAATGAGGCAGCTCAACCATCCACTGAAACGCAAGCTGCCAAAACAAAAATGGTTGAAACACAAGCTACCAAAACAAAGACAATCGAAACAAAAGAAATAAAGACTAACAAGACATAAAAAAGAGAAGCAGAGATCCCAACCAGAGAAGTCGAAAATACAATCAGAAGTTTTAATCTGGAAAGAAAAATTAATAAAATCAAAATTCCTGTACCTCTGGTTGAACTGGAGAAAAATCCGATGTATAGAAAACAAATTGCCAATATGATAAATTTCTCAGATGCTGAAAGTCATGTAGACGCTATTAATTTAGAATATGATAGACCCACTATAATGTTTGGTTCGCATATCGAGAATTATAAATACCCTGTTACTCCTTTTTATATCACGTTGACTATGCATGATCACCTACTCCATAATTGTATGTTGGATTCTTGAGCCTCCCACAACTTAATGCCCAAATTTATTATGGAAAATCTAGGTCTTGAGGTTACTAGGCCATACCGAGATCTGTATTCTTTTGATTCAAGAAAATTTAAATGTCTTGGTATGATAAAATATTTGGTGGTTAATCTTGCACAGATCCCCGTGAAGAGTATTCTCATGGATGTAGTCGTTGTTGATGTTCCCGTGAAGTATGGCATGTTGTTATCCAGGTCTTCGGGTGTCAAACTTGGAGGATCACTTCAACTGGACATGACGTATGCTATGATCCCTATTTTTGGTGGACATTTCACCTGTCTATACAAAGAAACAAGGTTGACGTATGTTGTAAGTGACCCTCAGAACCCAAATAATTACCCATTATATGTCGTCGATCAAGACCTAGGAAAGTGTATATCATCAATTAACAAAAAATTCGATGAATATACAAAAAAAGATTGTACAGAAGAGAAAAAACAAAAAAATAGAAAAAACAAACAAAAATGTAAATAATATAGAGGTTTGGAAAATGTTTTTTGATGGTGCTTCATCTTGGGAAGGAGCAGGAGTCGGGGTGTTGTTTGTGGCCCGAAGATGAATTTATTATTCTTTTATCGTACAGGCTACAATGGGACATTGACTATACAAAGAACATATGTGAATATTAGGCTATGGTCTTAGGATTAGAGGCTTCCCAGAAGTTGAAAATCGAGAATCTAATAGTTTACGGTGATGACGAATTAATTTTAAAACAAATAAGGCAACAGTATCAAGCCAAACATCCAAGATAAGTTCGTATAGGAACTGCGCCTGGTATTTGATATAATTTTTTTTCTCATCGTTTAATATTCACCATATTCCCATGGCAGAAAATCAACAAGCTGTCTCCCTAGCGAAAGCAGCCACTACTTTTATGCCACCTACTGTCTTGAAGATAAAGTATCACATAGAGATGAAGCATAGGCCTTCAATAACAAATAATGTTCAACACTGGAAGGTCTTTGAAGACGATGAGAAAATCAAGAAATTTCTAGAAATGGTGGATGAATTTTCTGAACCACACATTGATCAGGAAAATCCGAATGACCCTACTTGGATCATGCAGGACGATGAAGATGCCCAGAAGTTCCAGGATAAGATCGCTAACCACCGCATGTTGGTGTTGAAAAACAATCAAATTACTAAGGTCTGATTCTACTAGAAATATTATTTGATTAGGACAATATACCCTTGAATTCTACCTTGCAACCTCAACCCGAAGAGGTTAAAGATTGTGATATAGGCACTAAGGAAAACCCTAAGATGGTCAAAATATCTAAATACCTTCCACCCGAAATGAAAAGTAAATATGTTGAGTTACTCAAATAGTACAAATATGTCTTCACCTAGTCTTATGATGAGCTAAAAACTTATGATACCACTGTCATCGAGCATAAAATCCCTTTGAAACTAGGAATCAAACCTTTCAGGGAGAAACTTAGACAGATAAATCCTATACTCCTGCCTGTGATAGAAAAAGAGGTAAAAAGTCTCCTTGATACAAAGATTATTGTTCCACTCAGGTATTCTGAGTGGGTGGCTAACTTAGTTCCAGTTAGGAAAAGGAATGGTGAAATTAGAATCTGCGTGGATTCCAGGAACCTAAACAAATCATCCCTTAAAGATAGTTATCCGCTCCCTAAAATGGATCACATTCTGGAAAAAGTGGCCGGGGATAACCAAATGTCTATGATTGATGGCTTTTCAGGTTACAATCAAATTGTTCTCCGTGAAGATGACAAAGAGAAAGCCACATTTACCACTCCATGAGGTACTTTCATGTACTCCAAAATGCCATTTGGTCTGATGAACGCAAGGGATACCTTTCAAGGAGAAATGGACATAGCCTTTGTCGGTGAGAGAGATAAGTTTGTCGTTATCTATCTCGATGATTTAACTATTTTTTCTAACTCACATGCAGAGAACTTGGTACACTTCAAATAGACATTCGAGAAGTGCAGAAAATTCGGTTTGTCAGTCAACCCTAAGAAATCCCATTTTGCAATGCAAGAAGGTAAACTCTTAGGCCATATAGTATCTAGAGGAAGGAATCAAAATTGATCCAAAAAGGGTTGAATCTATAGATACAATCAATATTCCTAGACACAGAAAGGAAATTCAGTCTTTTTTAGGAAAAATATTTTTTTTAAGAAGATTCATTCCAAATTTCATTGAAATTGTTAAATTGATTACAGATATGTTGAAACAGTACAACGAAGTCAAATGGACAACCAAAGCTCAAGATTATTTCAAATGCATCAAGAAGGTAATAGGAGAAGCACTGGTGTTGGCCATCCTAGACTACATGAAAGATTTCTTGATCTTCTCATTTGCATCCGAGCATACTATTGCGGTCATGCTCTTACAGAAGAACGATGAAGGTTTCGAGCAACCGATAGCATTTTTTGGCAAAATCCTCAGAGACACCGAGTTGAAATATGATATGTTGGAAAAATAGGTATACGCTATGGTGAAGGCCCTTAAATCTTTCAGGACCTATGTATTTCATTCCAAAATAATTGCATATATACCAACCAACTCTATTAAAGACATATTGGTTCAACTGCATAGTGACGAAAGAAGGGGCCGATGGCGAACCAAGATTTAGGAATTCGATCTTGAGGTAAAACCAACTAAACTCATCAAAGGTCAGGGCATGGATAAGCTATTAGCTGAATCAAATTTCGGAGCACTCACGATAAATCATCTGCAATCATACAGAGACCTTCTGGATATAGAAGAATTCGATGATCAGACACCTGCGACCCAGATCCAACAAAAAATTTCCACCTCTTCTTAGTATGGCAACATAGTTTCATACCTCCTAACTCTTCAGTGCCTAAGTGATATGACTCCTTCTAAGGCGAGAACATTGAAGCTGCACGTGACAAAATATTTCATCGTCGATAGTCAACTGTATTGGAAAGATCCCCTGGGATTTTTACTAAGGTGCTTGTTAGAATCCGAAACAGAGAATGTCATAAATTAGTTTCATGAAGGGGTGTGCGTAGGAAACCATGCTTGAAGGGAAACGACCTATAAAATCTTGAGAGCTGGATACTATTGGCCAAGATTATTTACCAACGTGAATACTAAAGTCAGAACCTGTAACTCTTGTCAACTATTATTAGGCAAGCAAAACCTTCCCACACTACCCTTGATCCCAGTCAAGACAAAAGATCTGTTTCAACAATGGGGTCTGGATTTTATCGGAGAAATCCATCCACACTCTAGTGCATAAGATAAATGGATTTTAACTGCCATAGACTATTTCACTAAATGGGTAGAGGCCATTCTGACACAAAATTCTATAGATTCAGTGGTGATAAATTTCTTAGAAGAAAACATTTTATCAAGATTCGATTGTCCCTTGAAGATAGCCACAGATAATTCCCAATCTTTCAAATCCATGGCGATGGTTAGTTTTTTGTCAAAAATACAACATCGTACTAGGGAATTCCATAGCCTACTATCCTCAGAGAAACAGATTAGTTGAGTCATCGAATAAGATCCTAATCACTATAATAAAAATGGTGATGACTGAACATAAGAAAGCCTGGCATGTTCATTTGAAATACACTTTGTGGGAAAATCGCATTGGCACTAAGAAATCGATCGAAATGTCTCCTTTCCAAATGGTGTATGGTACTGACGTGGTCCTCCCCATAAATCTATCTCTGCCAGTGATGAAGCTCTGACAATATGCGAAGGAAGAATCGAATGATTTTACCAGAAGAATAAACTAGTTAGTCGAAGTCCAGTAGAATGGGGTTGAGGTGGATGAGAAACTTCATAAATATCAAGATAATATGAAATCCCTGTTTGATAAAAAAGCTAAATATAGAGAATTCCTTCCTGAAGACCTAGTTTTGAAATAGGATGCTAGAAAAGAAGACGCTGAAAAGCATGGCAAGTTTGATCACATCTGGTGTGGGCCTTTTAGGGTCATATCTTCTGAGGGAAATAACTCATTCTTATTAGAGATCCTCGATGGGAAAATCCTTAGCGCTCCTATCAACGAGCGTTACTTGAAACATTTCATGCAATAATCAGTTTCCAAATTCTCATTGTATATACCGGTTTAATTTTTATGTTTTGGTTTGCCAATTTTTCGTTTCTTTGGTAAGTTTCTCTTTCACTGTAAATAAGACTAGGTTTGTGGATTTTGTAAAAATAGAAATACAAAAACAAGTAACTTATACGTTTATTTTTCTGCAGAAGTTTTTGACGATTTCTCATGATTATTTTTAGTCAAAATACTTACTGATGGTCGAGAGATAAAGATGTAGCAGAAACCAACACCCATTTTTCAGAACATTGGTTTTCTCTCAAAACAGGTGACAAGTAAATGGTTTACTTGATTAAAAATATAAAGAAAATCTGAGGTATGAGCTTTTACCCTACCAACCCGAATTAAAATTTTCAAGGAGATCTTACTAAGTATGGAAATATTATCATTCGTATATATATATTGTCACCTGAGAAAAACCCAAAGGAATATAAGAATTACAACCTAATCCTAAAAGTCTTCTCTGAGTTTTGATAAAATTAAAATTAAAATAAAAAATGAAATAAAATTTATAAAAAAGAAAATAAGAATAAAAAGACATTAAAGAAAATACAAGAATCAATAATCAAGCTTGTGTGGGATTGACCTTGTTCGCAACAAAACATTTGAATATTCTTTCTGTTTTATCCTACCCATCCTAAAATTTTATTTTTCTGTGATTCTCAATACCTCCCCCTGGTCTTCATAGAGAGAAAAGACTTCACCTTAACTCGGAAAACTCAGAAACATGTCTTCAAAATAATGCTAGGCAAAAATTTATAGATCCCTTTCAAATTAACTGAAAGAAAGTATGTTTAGGTTAATCCTAATAACTTTAAATCTCTCTAGTTTTAAATTGACTAGTTCTCTCAAGGTTGATCCCTAAATTTAAAATCCCTTTTAAAATCTTCTCGATAGGTGAAGAAGTATTGAAGATTGAAAGATAATTAATTTCAGAGTATACTAAAAAATTATGACAGACTTTTCCTTGAATATCTTAATCAGATATCATCGCTTGTATATTGCATACAGATTGATTACCCCCACTTCATGTATTAAAATATAAGACAGATGGTGAAAGGAAATTCATAAAATGATTTCCCCCATCCAATCTAAGGCAAATGGTGAAAGGAAATTTGGGAAATCGATTGCCCCCATTTTTCCCAAAAGAAAGAGATGATGAAAGGAAATTCATTAAATGATTTCCCTCATCTCAACATTTAAATGAAAAATTACTGTTTGAAGTGGTGAAAGAAAAATCAATGGGAGAATTAGATAACTTCACTAGGGTACTAAACAAACTCGCTGACAGTGAAGCAATGCCTATGATATTTGTATGGTTGTCATACATATCTACATGATATAATCTGACATCTAATTCTTTTTCAGTAATATTTACATTCTAAACCAATGAAGGATCTCCTTAAGAAAATATGACACATGTACTTAACCTTGATGCAAACGAAATCGATCAAAGCTTGATATTTCTGCTAAAGTTACCTTGATTATCTTTAGCAAATCCGAACACAGTTTTAAGAAAGGGGAATTTCAAATAGTCTAACTGAAGGTCATGATTCGATGTGTTTTAAAGGTTTTCTAAGTTCGGGCGAAACTCCTTATCTCAATATGATCCTTTCCTGAATGTGTTTCACTTAAATCCAATAGTGACTCTCTTTACCCAATAAAGGCACTTGGTCTAATGTTCTTCTACATCTCACAGGGAGATGTGATCCCTAGATGGAGCCTATGTTGGAACATATATATATTTCTAAACTTTAAACTTTAAATAGTTTTCTTTCCTAGTTAAAATAAGAATAAATCGTGCTTCATTCTCACCATGGATGAATTTTTTCATTTGATCGAACGATTATTTTTCCCCAAGTTCTTTGGAGCCGCCTGATTATTAAAAATTCAAACCCCTAGAGAATTCTTCGGAGTTTCGAGACTCAAAGTTTCGTACTTTAGGCATTTCAACATGCCTCACCTTCAGAGTTCTGAGATGCGAAAAGTGTTCGACAGATCCTAATCACCATATACACGTATACCTTCTTGAGTTTCAACATGTCACCGCGGGAAGTGGCCCTTCGGGAAAGTGACAAAGATCTAACTTGTAAATATATGAAATGCAAAGTCCTGAAATATTAAACCTTGGTTAAATAAACTAATCACGATTAAAGGATTAATTAATAACTTCACACATTCGGAGTTCGGATATTCAACATACATCGCATTCTGAATTGACGAAGTCCGAACTCCCGAAATACCGTAGACACTAAACAAGTTTAATTTAAGATTGAGGAAAATTAGCGAATAATTAATCACTTTGTGGTTTCCATCCTCGAAAATCATATATCGAGCTATCATCAGATATCCTGAGGTCTGAAAGATGGAAAATAATTAAAGTTAAACGTGATTAGTTAATGGGATAAACACTAATATCTCATGTTAATATTTTGTTAAATTGTAGTCGCATAAATTCAAATATTATCTCACATATCCCGATCATGAACCACCAACCATTAATGGCATTAATAATTGATATTTGGAAATGATTTCAAACAAGATCTCGGAACACCGCCTAAATCTTTTCATTAAGGAAAGTGAATACATTGTCAGTAAAGGTATACAAAAATTGATGCACTTAAGGTGAAAAGGATATTGAATTCTGAATTCCATTTGTATTTTCACAGGAGCAAGCTTTAGTAAGATAAGAAGTTTTGTGCATTTCCTGTAACATGTAACATAGTGTTGAGTTTACTACTATCATGACTCCGCGGAAAATGGTTAAAGTGGTTGGTGATAGCTCGAGCCAAAACACAGATGTCCTCTCAGACACATCACCGAGAGCTATAGATACCGTGAAAACCTGGACGCAGGTATTTGATATCCTACAATATGAGCTAATCAACTGTCCAGAAGAGTTAGACTATGAGGGGACTGAAACTCGGGAAACAAAGCTCAAATACGTAGCCCAATCGAAGCTGCATAAAATAGCCATGTGGCCGAGGCTTATGCCATATAATGACATGATAGGCTGGACCTTGGAGAACGTCGATGTCTCGACCAGGACCATACACAATTCAAAGAAAGTTGTAGTTGGATATTTCCGACAAGAACATATACAGGTGATGTACAAACTATCCCCATCATTCAAACATAGTTATAATGACACTTTCTTAAAATATTTCGATGAATAAGAGTGCACACAAGGTGTAAATAATTACCCCAACTTGATCAAGAACTGGTGGGCACGCCTTGAGAAATTCAGAGAAGACACCCATGGCATATATGCCAATGCATCATTAGATGCTCATATGATGCATGTGGCCATGATGCTATGTAGACGTTTCGGAAAACAAAACTCTTCACACTTCCTGTTATCATGGGTACCGATCATGCATGAAGTTGCAAAGAGATTTTCTTTCAATTGGGACAAGATATTATTAAATAGTTTGGCCAAGTAAATCATAGAATATCAGGCATTGAAATCCAAAGGATGACCTGCCCCATTTTACATGTCGAAATACGTTATGGACACCATTTGTTTTATGATGCCATTTCCTTTGATGGGCCAGAGTTGGACTCTGACCAAAACTAAACCAATACACTTCTATCATTCCAAGATGTGGGAGGATAAAGAAAAGGATTTCTTCTATTAAATCTACAACTATGTGGTGGTGCCAATGCATATCGTTGTATACGGTGTCCCACCTCCTAGGATTTAGGACCATATAGTGGACAACCTGGGAAAAATAGCGGATTGGTACATTGAAGAACACTTCTCTTACATCAAGGTTTTTGGATGTTTCATTCCTCTGTATGCCTTACCAATGTTTCTACCATATCGATTGGTGTGTTGAGAGGTAGCAGATCAAATAGTGCTAGGAGGAATCAGTAAAGAGATAAAGGCAGCGCAGAAAAAAGTGTGGCCCACCTTTCCTTCGTAGGTTGGAACTTTTTCACTGTTAGATTTCAGCCACTCAAAGGTAGAGGCCATGGCCCTAAAGGTCATTAAACTTGTAAACATTGAATTCAAAAAGAACGATCCCCATAAGATCATGGGAAATCACACGGCTCTTTACAATATAAAGAGATACAAGCATGAAGATTCCCCACAGGATGAAATATTCTGAGGAGCAAGATCTTATCATGAAGTTTTGAGTCGAGTCCAGACTCTGGCTCCGGAAAAATTAGATGAGTTCTATAATTTTCAGAGACACCAAAGAAATAGTGTTTCGAAAGTATTACAGGGAGAAGTCCTGACATCTCCAACCACACAAGAAGTTGGGACCCATAATTTAGAAACAAGAAGTTCCAGCGGGCAAGACATTCAAGAAAATTTGGTGAAAACAGAGGTTTTGACACAGAAAGTGAATACTGCACCATCAAATAAATTTGATGATCGAACGAAAGCTCAAGTTGAAGTTTTGATAAAAAGGGGACAAGATGCATAGCTATCTACACCAGAAAATCCAACTACTAATACATCAGGGAAACCACACACCACCCAAATAGGTGACCCTATTATGTCTTTGACCCCTTTACAGACCAGACAGGGGAACCCAAATGTGGAAGTATTTTTTATAGAATATCTTACTCCTATTTCGGTCGAAGAGATTCCCCCTTCTGACTTCTTCTTCAACAAAAAGAGGAGGGCTATAGTAAAAAGAGAAACGCACCAAAAGGAGGGTGCAACTGTCAAGAGGCACAAAATGCTATGTGATGGACGTGCCTTAGAGGAGGCAGACTTCACTATGGAAGCGGTAGGCTCATTGGGATATTTTTCCACAACAAATTAGTATTCAGTTGAGAATATGAAAGAACAATTGAAGCAGAAGGACCTACTGATAAGAAAGTTTCAACACCAAATGAAGACAGTGGAACAGAGTGTAAGAAATGAGATGAATAGGGGTTTTGAGTAGATTAGAGCCCGTGACAGACAGGAAATTGAACAACTCAAAATCAGTCTTGACAAAATGCATAAAAATGCAGAAGTAGAGAACTGGCCATTCAATAGGGAGAGTTGGTCAAACAACTGTAGGCTAAGATAAACTTGACTGAGAAAACGACTGTGGATATGGCAGTTTTCCAAGCCTAGACATTAGAGGTGCACGAGAAGCTAGAATAAACACAACAAAGATTTTTTACTAAAATAGAAGCTGTCCAAAACCATTATTGGATGGTAGACCATTATTTAAATAACACTTACTTAAAAGAGAGAGAGGCCATTGTAGCTCAATCTACTTTCTAGGAGGCAGCTGTGTCATCAACAAAATATGAAGTAGCAGAGGTCTCTAGATTGTCTCTTTCAGAGCAAACTCGAGGTGATAAAATACTCAAACCCTGGGAGGCCAATCTAGTTGAAAGTAAAAGGTTAGACTAGGAAGTGAAGAAATCTTGTGAAGAAGCATGTTCCTCACTCAACAAAGAGTCACTATACATTGAAAGAGATGCTATCTCTGAAGCCATGGGGAAAATTGATATAACGAAGAATCAACTTGATTCCAAGACAAGCATGAAAGAATCCCAGGCCGAAATCCTGCAATTGAAACGAATTGACGTTATATATATTAATAAGTGGATAGTCAATCCTAGTCTACAACTACAGTCTATATATTTATAAGCCAGAAGGATGGAATATAGCCTGCCTCACATAGAAAGGAATTTATATACTTTCGAGGCTAATGATGCAATAGAGATTTCCAGAATAGTGGTGTAGTTTGTAGGTAGATGTGTTCAGTGTGTCGAGCAAGGGAAAACTAGCACGTCTGGAAACAAATACGACTACATACCATTTACACAGGTCATGATTAAAATCCACTTGTTTCTAATATGGAGTAAAAGAAGAAGAAACGTCTCTGCCAACAGGCGAAGAGACGGAGAAAATGTGAATGAAACTCTTCAAATTTTACATATTGTAATATTTACTATTTTTGAATTATGAGAATTCCAACCGCTTAGGGTTGAGATCATTTTTTTATAAATACATAGTTTGAAAATTTAGCAAAGGATTCTTCTTGCCAGATGTAATAGGAAAATCTCTCCTTTTGTGAGAATTAATACAAGTGCAGACGAAGATTCCAATTTTTGTGTAGTTTGAGTTATGTTTTTCTCTTGTATCTCATATTTCTAGTTTCTTTATGTCATTCCTTGATAAGTGAGTGGTTGCAATTTAGTACCACTGCTACTATGGTCACATTTTATTGGTTGTTTGATAAGAAAGAAGTTTTTCCTCAGTATTTTCTATAAGTAAATACAAGACCTGCAAGCTACTTGGATAACTATATCTCATATCCTTTCAAGGGTGAATTCTTTAATTTATTCTACTGTGAACAAGGTAAGATTCATCTTGCATTGATGCCTCATTTTCTTTAACAATTTTGTAAGTTTCCTTCACATCATTTGATTTTATATATCGACTCAGATGACAAATTATGACCTCTGTCCTGTTCTGTCATTATTTTCATTTGAGGATTAATTCTTATATAACTAACGGAAGAGAAAACACCTTTCAAAAACTTTCTTTTATATTCATGGTGCCTTGAAATTACCCTTTCAGCCTTAAGAGTAATCTCAGGAACAACACATAGCATTTGTGGTTTTCTCTTATCACATCCCCTCTTTCAGTAGTCATGCAACACGTAACCATTTTCTATTAAAATAATAGAATTTACATTCATCGACCTTTTGTACAAAGGTCCATCAAATCAAACATTCACACTTTTAGGTTTTCCATAGTTCCTTGGCCAATATAGTTATATGTATAGACTGGGGGAAACATGGTGTTACAATTCCCTCCCCCTTAAAGTAACATCATCCTCGATGTTCTATATGTCAACATGACATGTATGTACAGGACTAAACAAAATAGGACATGTCTGTCTCATGGAATCCTCCATTTCACACGTAGTCTCATTTGAGACAAGTTGTTTTCACTGCATCTTGACCTGTGCAATGGTTTGGTTCTTGAGTGAGGTTTCTATCCTGTCTAATATGCATTGGGGTTATGGCAGGAATTCTCCCTCCGACTCCACCTGGATCACAGACCAGTCAATTATATGATTAGTATACACGTCCCACTCTATATAAGACATCAAAGGGTCCACAATACCGAGGTGCCGATTTGGCATAGGCTCCCATTCTCAGGGAAATATTCTTAGGTCTAACTCTGAGATAGACATGGTCTCCGGTCTTGAAATCTATGGGAGTCCTCTTTCTGTCAGCGTAACGTTTCTATCTATCCTGAGAAATATACAAATTTTGTCTTATCTGAACCACTTGTTGTTCCATTTCTTTCAGCATGTCGGGTTCGATTGTAATTATGTCCACTGGGTTACTCCAACTCATTGGAATCTTGCACTGTCTACCATAGAGGGCTTCAAAAGGGCTCATATTCAAGGATTCCTGATAACCGTTGTTGTAGGAAAACTATACCAATGGTAGGTAGTCTTCCCAATTCTTAGGCTGATGCATTACATGCATCCTTAGCATGTATTATACTATGTGGTTCACTCTTCCTATCTATCCATCAGTTTGAGGGTTATAAGCCATGCTGAACAACAATTTTTTCTCAAAACCAACCATTAGGGATTTCCAAAAGCTTGAAGTGAATTTGGTATCTGAGTCAGATACAATTTCCTTAGGCATGCCATGCAGTCTAAATATCTCCTTCATGAAGATGTTGGAAATATCTATGGCCTTTCAAAATGATTTGACAGGAACGAAATGAGCAGACTTAGTCAGTTTGTCCACCATAACCATGATGACATCATTTTGATTGGTCAACTTTGGTAATTCGGTGATGAAGTCCATGGATATGGTTTCCCATTTCTATTCTGGGATCGGTAAGGGCTGCAAAAACCCTACTGGATGTCAGTGTTCTGCCTTAACTTTCTAGCATTCTAGGCACTTAGATAAATAGTTAGCTATGTATTTCTTCAATCCAGGCCAATAGAATTGTTTCCTAGTGGCCATGATCATTTTATGATATCTTGGGTGACCAGTATATGGTCTCTTATGTAGTTCATCCATTATGAAGATCTTCAAGTCGTCACAGTTTGGAACATACAATCTGTTTCTGTAAGTCAACAGGCCTTCTTCGAGCATCTGGTAGCCTTCATATTTTAGCCTTGTAGGCTCTTGCCTTAGGTATGAGTTCATGATCTTGAATAATGCATCTGTTTCTTGTGCATTCCTAACTCTTTCCCTGACATCAGTTTCACAGGTGCTTATCACTTCCAGATGAATCATTTTTATACTTCTGTTAAGCGCATCGACCACCCTATTTTCCTTTCCTATGATGTGTTTGATTTCAAAATCAAACTCACTAAGGAGAGCCATCCACCTAGCTTGCCTAGCATTGAGTTTTGGTTGATCAAAAAAGTGTCTCAATCCACAATGGTCTATCAGAAGCACAAATTTTCTACCTAGGAGGTAGTGCCTCCTCTATGGCATCTGAATCTAGGTCATGGGTCACATAATTGATCTCATGGTCATTTAATTTCCTGGACGCGTAGAAAATTACACATCCCTCTTGCATAAGGAATCCTTCGAGTCCTTCCCTACAGGCATTTGTACACACAAGGAAATCATTATCCGGGTCTGCAATCTTTAGCACAGGTGCATGGGTCAGGAGGTATTTCAGTCCCTGAAATATTTCTTCACATTTTGATGTCTAAATGAAATTAATCCCCTTTTTCTAAAGGGAAATGATTGGAAAACCAATCTTGAAAAACCCTTTTATGAACCTTCTATAGTATCCTTCTAAGCCCATGAAGGACCTTATATCGGATACATCCTTTGGGGTAGGCCATTACATAATAGATTTGATCTTGCTAGGGTCTACTGCCACCCTGTTGATGGGCAAAAATGAACGCTCACCAACTGGAAGAGTGAATCCAGTCCAGGGTTGTCTAAATAACCCAAGCTGTTTGGGATGACCCACCCTAATGGGTTTAGCGGCTCCGTTGGCTGATCTAAGTCCTAGAAAAAAAATGAAAACTACACTAAGGAACTAATCTAAATGAAAACAATAATTAAAACAAACTAATAAACAGATCTAAACTACAAATATACAATCTATTACCTAAATCATACAATTATAATTCTATAAAATTAAATGTTCAATTAACAATAGAATCAGATTCAATTACAAATATACAATATTTACAGATTACAGATTTAAATGAAAACCTACAAAAATCATTTGTAAACTGTCCTAAGACAACGAAACTATTTTTTTTTTATTTTTACAATTTTATGAGAAAGAAATTAAACAAAAACTATCTAAGATAAGCAACTAAAATAATAACTCTAACTATAAATCTGAACTATACATATATCTATCTAAAGTACTTATATGACACTAATAAATTAACTATCGAATAACAAATAGCAAACTGACCTGAGGTAATGCTTCAGGTTTGTCCTGTATGCAATAGTTGTTTTAGCTGTTCGGAGGGAGGAAACCCGCATCGGATTCTCTGCAAGCTTCTCGTAAACAAGAAGAAGATGTGATATTCAAGTATAAATGACAGGACAAACAAGACATAAAAAATTACAGTGATCTTATAATTTCCAAATCATCGCAGTTAGATAAATCCTTGTGCAAAATTTGTACAAAACAATTCAATTAACGAACAAGATAAACCTGTATTCATTAAATTGAAATAAAGTAATTGTTGTATTTTTTAAATAAGAGAGATCAGATATGGACAACACATAAACCAAATCACATCAACCTGCAACGAATTACGATAGCTAAAGTAGTCGATAATTAATTGCAAACTGATATGGAGAAAACTTGAAATAAAAGTTTGATATATTCAAAGCTAAAGCTGTTACAAGACATACACTTTCATCCCAGTCTGTATTATTATAAATACATAGTCTGGTTCTCCGAACAGTGATGATGATGGATTCCTTACAAAAAAATAACAAGTATTTAAAGACCTCCCACAAGGTAAAACATCCTTGTGGGAATTGTCAAAATAGTTTACAAAAAATCTGGGAACAATCTCCCAAGTCCCTATTTTTTCTTATGACTAACAACTAAAAACTATATCTAAACTGCTATAGCATGTCCCATTTGTCAATGAAATTCATAGGTACCTACAAGTAGACAAGAATACATAAGTTTAGATATTATTTTATTGATAAATTGACAAAAATCTAATTTTTAAGACTAGCTACAGAATCTTGCGATTCTGTAGTTGGTCTAATTTGAGCATAGAATCGTTTTAAAATCAATCCAAAACTTAACAGAATTATATTCGACTTATTCAACCAAATATTTAATTACTAATTCCAAACAGAGTGAATCATTCATGAAATATCAAACCAACACTTGTATGCAAATTGAAACAAACGAAATCATGGTCAACCGAATGGTATTAGAGATACATGCACTCTGTTCAACATTTGTTATTACAAAAACATAATCACTTAGATAATTCGAAAGCAATGAAATCATATTCATGAATCAATTTCAATCGACACAAACTGTAACCGGTTAAACAAATCATTCATGCAATAGTTTACGTCGCCTCAACCATTAATAAAATCGTTTTTCAAAATCAAAGCTAACAGAGTCATTTTGCGAATCAATAGATTACATTATATTTATCAAACCACTCACTGATATTGACACATTGCATACGTAAAGGATCATGCCAATTCAAGCATATGGAATCGTTTCAAAATCAAGCCAAAAGAAATGAATCGAGCCAGTTTGGGGCCGACATAATCCAAAAACAACGAAATCGTATCAATCCAACACATAGCTGTGTCTGATAAATAAATCTCCTGTACATATCGAATGCAATCAAAGTCTAAAATGGAAACAAAACAGAATCATTCCTTAAATATATATTTGAACAGAACTAAACAAAAAAAAAACCCAATCGACTATATTAATTCAAACGTATAGAAATGTTTCAAAGAAAACCAAACAGAATCACAAACAACCCAATTGCTTATACTAATCTGAGCACAATAAAATTGCATAACCAAATCATATCTACATTTAATTTTAGCAAAATGAATCTACTGTACATGATTCACACCGAAATCGTTTTAAGTGATCTGAGTATAACAAAACCATTTTGAATCTATTAAAACGAATAAAGCTAATTGAAAACAACTCCAATCAGTTAAATTAATTCAATCAAACTTACAAAGAAAAATTGATGTCAAAACACATACCTGGGCAAATCGGTCATGATAATTTTGAATTGAAAAAGGCTGTTGCTGCTTCGACATTCCTGAAGACAATCGAGCCGGTGGTTTTTTGTTTCTTCTCGTAGGCTTGCAGCCTGTTGTTCTCTTTCGCCAACACTGTCACCCGTTCCTCTAATGATTTGATCTTTTATTGCAACAGGGTAACATCGGTGTAAACGCTCTAGACAAGCATTACATTGGATACATGGTGATTGATTGGGTTTCAGTATCACAGGTGAGGGTTTGTTCAAGTTACCAGGGGTTTCCCTGTGCAGCTTTATTCCCGGGTAGTTTGGGTCGTTTTTTAGGCACGGGGGTAAGTTAGAGACATAGTCATAGGGTTCCTTAGAGCATAGGCCATGAGAATATGGGTACTCCTCAGCTAGGAAATGCTCAATATCAGAGTCCGAGTCCTCGCTCAGAACGATAGGTTTCTGGTCAACGTTTTGCTTGGGTTTGTTCCTAGCACATATCGATATCCATCGAGCGTTTTTCTTCCCCTTACTGTTGACCGTAGTGTCATCTCTGCCTTTCTTCCTCACCGGATTATTTACGGCCTCAGTATTGTCTTTGGTAGATGGGTTGGCTATGGTATCAGGTAGGTCGATGTCAGGGCAATCCGAGGGTTTGACAGGGGGTAGAAGGATATGAAATGGCACGGCTGGCCCAACCATAGTTTCTGTAACCACAACCTTGTTCACTTGGATAGACTCGGGAGTGGCAAAGCCGTTCCTAGATAGGAAGGCTTGCCAACTATCACCATGAAGGCTCAAATGGTGGACGATAATAACTTTGATCAAGCCGTGATGAAAAAGGCTGCTATCAACCTTCTCATGCTTGAATCTTTTGGACATCTTGTAAAGACTACGCAAGAAGTAATGTGGCATATTCAAAGGGTAGCCTATAAAATTCATCAATAACCAGAGATGATACAGAAATACCAAGCCATACCGACCTTCACAGGTAACAAACTGTTTAAGAATTACCAAAAGATCGTGTCGCCTGGGTTTGAGGGTAGTGATAGGCATACCTCTATCACAGGAAACAATCTTCCTTGACGTGAAAAGGAGAGGCCACGACACCTCGTCAACTTTGGAATTTTTAAACCACCTTTTCCCTGTCACTGGTAGTCCTATAGCTGAACTCATGAATTCCTCATTGAGCTCGAGTTGTATGTCACCGACCTTAGCCCTGCACCCGTCGAAGGTGAGGGCGAATTGTTGGGCAACCGAAAGGTTGAAACCCTCAATCCTCTATATAAACACCAACCATCCATTGTTTTCTAAATCTTCGCGAGCATTATCGAATAGCAACAGAGTTTGGCTACCATTTGGCTCTATGCGCACCACCGGTGCCATGGACGGAGGCACACAGTGAGCAGAGTGAATGGGCAAGGGTTTGGATAGGGAATTCGCGGGATCGAAAAGCTCACAGGCTTACCCGAAAACTAACAGAGGTGACCCGTGATAGGGGGAAGGCATTAATGCCCGAATGTGCGAGGGTGGTGGAGCTAGCTCAGCCCTTGAAAAACAATCATTTCCTGATGTACAACCGACGATGCATATAGCGATTCAAATCACCATTGAATATGTTTAAAAAAACCATGACATTCAAACAATCAATGAAATCTATGGTAAGTCGACCAAACCTTTGCACGATAAATAGTTTTAGCATAGTTTTAAAACCAAAACAATGATTCAAAATCCACATCAAGGGTTCGATCATATCAAATATGTATGAAATGATTTATACCAAGGGTCTAACCACAACGTCAATGTGTTTTCATGAAACCAATGTGTCAAAGAAATTGATGAAAGACTATAGAACATCAAAACACCAATGTATCAAAAACTCGATCATAAGGATATCATCACAGTGTTATAAAAACGAAGTCATATTAACAATTAAAGAATGCCAAATGAGTAAAGATCTTGGTATCTTGCCAACTGTGCGACTATAATTAAATAGGAAATGAAATCAACACATAGAAAAGAGTAACCAAAATAATCCAGTGACGATTTTAATGTGACTTCGAAAACAAAGTTTTCACGCTTGCAGTCGTGAAAACGAGAACAAACTGCGCAAAATAATAGTGTTGTTTTATTCCAAAGATTGCGATGAAAATCGAGGGTTGCAAAACACTGGTGTAGGAAGCTTATAAGGATAGGATAAGAATGCGAATTGGCTGCCAACAATGGCGACACACTAGTAGAAGTAGTTATCTCTACCAAAAGAACAAATTCAGATTAAGATAACAAGCATAATTCCACAGAAATAACCAGAAAATTGTTTAAACATCATCAATGATCAAATATTCCAACAGTGTTTAAAGGATGAAAACTGATAACAGTCCTAAGACAAGCAAGCCACGATATTAAAGATAAAGTCTCCAATACTATTGACAGAGCCACTGCTGCTAGTAGGCGTCCATAGCCTCGACAGGGTTGCCATTTAACCCACTCTAATATCTGTATCCTGCCAAGAAGTTCCAGATTAGAATAAAGGACATTTAAAGGTCAAGAGGTTTCATATTTACGAATTTTCATATACCCGACATTGCTTCGCTACCAGTGGGCCTATTCAACACCCCGACGAAGTTGTCTTGGCGTCATGCATGCATTTACCTGCTGCCAGCAGACCTGTTCAGGATCTCGACGGGTTTACAAGCACTTCCCACATCTCTTTTAATGATTTATTTTGTTTTTCAAAGATATATAGTCGAGCGGGGTGACGCTGAAAATTATGATATTTTAGCATATTTTTTACAGACCTCAACAGAATTTTTAGAACTGTCCTTCATTAAGATCTAGAGATGGTTTATTTATAGAACCAACTTTCTAAGGCAGGGAGACATCTTTCTGAGTCGTTTCCTTAAGGAACAGGGATAGCGTAAGAAGATACTAGATGATTGTGACAAGCTTTACTCATAAATCAAAATCAGTTAACTTCTTTCAAACAACAGTATTTGCCAACACAGATGTAAATTTCAGAAGTATACAATTGATGTTTACACAATTTTTCAACAGTCATTTCAGTGAAAGAATTTTCTTCTTTCTTTGTCCGAATAGATCAACATGCAGGTATGTGTATTTCCAAAAACAAAAACTGATAAGCGCAAAGGAGAAATCAAAACCAAAACAGCAAAGAAAAAGAAAACAAAAGAAAAATATGTACATAGTATACAAAAGGTTGTCATCAAGCAAAATATCTTTTTAGAGCTTGACCATTCTCCGGATAGGTGTCAGTCTGCCCTTCTAGATTCTGCAATCGGAAAGAGCTGGGACCCAACTTCTCAGCAATTAAAAATGGTCCAAGCCATAAGTTCTGGAATTTCGTGTGCTCTCCCTTTCCCTCATGCAGTTTGTCCCATTTCAAGATGAGGTCACCTACTTCGAAGTTCCTATCAGAGGAAGAGTTAGAATCGAACCAGCTTTTGACCACTAGTTGATGCTGATCTAACTTACGTTTATCTTGGGCTCTAACCTCTTCTAGCTTCATCAAAGCGTTGATTCGGTTTTCCAAAGGGGTAGAGTCTTCTTCTTGTATTTTCTGCGATAAATGTAGTGAGGGAAGAAGAATGTGTGGTGGTAGAATTGCTTCTCTGCCATAAACGAGAAAGAAGGGAGAGTTACCTACATCAGTTTTTGGTGTTACCCTATCATCCCAAATCGTGTTTAACAGTGCATTGTGCCAGTTTTTGTGATTTTCAGCCACCATTATCTTGATGATTTTAATCAGATTCTTATTTGTTGACTATGCCAATCCATTGCCCTGGGGGTAATAGCTAGCAAAATACTTCAATTTAATTCCTTTTTCTAAAGTGAACTCACTCATCTCAAGAGACAAAAAATAAGAAGCATTGTCGAGTCAGGGATACCAAAACGAGTGATAATATTCGAATTCAGAAAGGCAATTACCTGACTAGTATTTACAGTTCTTAATGCGGCAGCTTCAGACCACCTGGTGAAATAATCTGTGGTTGTTATGATAAAATTATGCTGTTGTGAGGATGGGGGGTTGATTGGACCTATGATATCAAGGCCCCACTGCTAAAAAGTAGAGTCTACTGAAACGGGCTGCAAAGGAAAGGATGGTTTTTGTAACCGCCCTGATGCTTTTTGACAAATAGTACACTTACGACACAAGGCATGGGCGTCTCGAAAAAGTGAGGGCCAGTAATAACCGGCTCTCAAAACTTTATGGGCAGTGGTGTCACCACCAAAATGCTCACCAGCTTCTCCTGCATGTAGTTCTAGTAAGAATTTTTCTGCTTCGTCTTTCTCAAGACAGCGCATCAGTACGCCATCAAAATTTTGACGAAACAAAATACCATTAACCAAATGAAAGGGGGCAGACTTTAATCTCAACACTTTTCTTTTAGTGGGATCTAGGTGACTGGGGGCTGACCCATGTTCAAGACAGAATTTTATATTGTCATACCAGGGACTGACAGAGTTTTGTGCACAACAGATTACATTTTGATCGTGCTGTCCTAGGTTTGACCTATCGTTTTCTTCTTGCTGTCTTGCGGCTGAGTCAACAACTAACTTTCATAACCCTTGTCCTTTCACTATTTGAGCTTGGGTAATTTCTATGTCGTACTCCTGCAAGGAGGTAACCCAGTTAGCCCTCTTTTCTCCTAGTTATTTCTTCACTAACAGGTTCCTGACGGCTGGGTACAAGACAATAATATTCGTCCTGGATTTTCAAAAGATAAGACCGGAAGTGCTTGACTGCTTTGAAAACAACGTAGGCTTGCTGATCTATAGCTGGGTAATTAAGTTTTGCGCCTTTGAAAGAAGAGCTCATAAAGAAAATGGGTACTTCATTGTTTTCAACGTTCTTTTGAGTTAGGACGACAGCGTAGGAATAGTCAGAGGTGAAAGTGTAGAGTGTAAAGTCTTGCGAAAAGTCGAGGCTCATGAGAGAAGGAGCGTCTATTATGGCCCTTTTTATTGCATTAAAAGCTTGATTTTCTAAGGGTCCCCAATGATATTGTGTGTCTTTCTTAATTAAATTCTGTAAAGGTCTGACCATTTCAGAGAAACTGGGGACGAATCTCCTCACGAAGTTTATCTGGCCTAAGAAAGACTGCATAGAATTTTCGAGATGACTACATAGACTGCATAGAATTTTCGAGATGACTTGACTCCTTTCAGGGTCGATAATCATCCCTTTTATTGACACAATAAATCCTAAGAGTTTACCTTGTTCTACTGCAAAGATGGATTTTTTAGGATTCAAGGAGATGCCGTATTTACAACATCGCTGTAGAACATCTCTTAAATGAGCTAGATGATCGGTTTTGTTTTTTGAAAATAAAGTAACATCATCTAAGTAAACTATGACGGACTGATTGATTAAGCCTCAGAAAGCGATGTCCATCGCTCTCTAGAAAGTGGCACCGACATTAATCAATCCAAAGGGCATTTTTCGATAAGCATAGGTGCCCCATGGAGTGCGGAAGGTAGTTTTAAGTTGGTCTGGAGGAGACATCAGGACTTGGTTGTACCCTGAGAAACCATCCAATAAAGATAACCTCTCAGAACTAGATACCTGTTGAAGTATCTGTTCCATGGGTGGGACAGGGTAGTTCTCTTTATCAGATGCTCTATTAAGGTTTCGGAAATCGACGCAAAGTCAAATTTCCCCACTTTTCTTCTGGACAGGGACAAGGTTAGAAACCCATTGAGTGTGCCTAACAGGGAAAATTATCTTAGCATTTAGGAGCTTATTTAATTCTTTTTTGACAGTTTGTTCGAGCTTAGGGTGCATTTTTCTTAATTTCTGTTGAAAGGGTAAGGTTTGGGGTTTCATAGGAATGATGTGTTGTATGATGTTGGGGTCGAAAGTTTTGAGGTCATCATACGTCCACGCAAAAACATCTTTAAATTATTTGAACAATTTAATAAATGCAACTTTTTCTTGTTCAGAACACCCAACCCCTAAATTAATGCACTGCGGATTGTCATTAGTTCCTAAGTTCACTTTTTCATATGATAAAGAGGAACTATTGGTTTTATAGTTGACCGATTTTTTGAATTTATCTTGAAGATCATAAAACTTCTCTAATCTAACTACAGATTTAGGGATCGAATTTACCATGTCCGATGAAGATTCAAGAGTTCTCGGATCTGGTATTACCGTGAAATTGCACAAATTGTCATCGTGAGTGCATTCATATATCACCGCGCCTTGAAATGTTTCTTCCATATACAGGAAGCTAATAATCTACTGATCGTTGTCGACGACTCTCTAGTTCGTGATGTTGTCGGGAACAGATGGCCTGAAAAATAGTTCGATGGAGAATGCGTCTGGGGACAAGCCTTCTGCAAGAAAGAGTTTAGAAGATACGTTAGCTAATAGATCAACTTCAGAATTATTCAATATAGGAATAGAATTTGTATTGAAAGCAGAAAATTGATTCATTAAATTCCATACCTCAGATTGTTAGCTTTTAAGATGCGGAGACAGACAGTGGATATAATCTCTTACCTGTCTAACTATGATTTTGGAATCACCAAAGACAGCCAAATTTTGAATGTTCATATTTAAATCTTTTCTGAGACCCTGCAGTAAAGCCTCATATTCTGCTGTGTTATTAGTACATTCAAATTCTAACCTACATGCAATCAATGTTTTGTTACCTGCCGGATCGATAATAATGTAGCCTGCACCAGCTCCTTCTTTGGACTTTGACCCATCAAAATAAAGAGACCAAATTTGATTTTTATCGGGTGTATGAGACTGTTGTGTAGAAGCTGCTGGCTGCACATATGCTACAATCTCAGACTGTTGTTCTAGGTTGGTGATAGTTGAAGCCTCGGCCATAAAATTACCGAAAAAGGTATCCATCCCTTGTATTTCGGGTGAATCAGTAGAGGGTGTAAATGGTTCATTGGGATCATTCAAATCTGTGACCGTGAACTTAAGGTAGAGTTCACGATTTACCTTGATTTTGTTGGGCTTGTCATTCTCTGGAAGCCACAGGTGAGACCAATATGTCGCGAAATAGCTGTGTAGCTTCTCTGACTAGTCCCTACTTAAAAACAGGCCATACACTTCTGGAATATCCACAACAATAATATCAATAACTTGATGAACTTTGGCGTTAGACGATAATCTTATAAGCACATTCCTTAATTCGCCTACAACTTTAACACTGGTTCGATCAAGTTGGATTATTTTTAAAGTGGATGGTTCAACCTCAGCATTAATCTTCTGATATACAGACCATGACATCACATTGGATGAGACTCTTGAGTCTACCATACAATTGTGCACGTTTCTATTAAAGATTTCGAAAGTTAACAAAAATGGAGGTACATTTCTGCGAGTACTAAGGGTGGTAGTTTGTGGTTTTTTACTCGCAGTTTCTAAAGTTACTTTATCTACATTATTTACATTATTTACAAGAAGGCTTCCTTTGTCTTGAGGATCAGTATTATTTTTGGCGGAAGTCTTCTGAGGAACTTTGTTCTGAACAACCTTGTTATTGCTTGAATTACCATTTTTTCCATTCTCTGCGATATTCTGTAACATCTTTTGTAACAAAAATGGAAATTTTAATAACTCATAAACGGAAATGTTAGCCCTCAACTTTTTAAGATCTTCAACTAAATCATAATCTAAGTTGGGGTTTACATGACTCTGTTTAGTCTCAGCTGGTTTAGATTGCTTTGGAGGCAAGGTCATAGTGTTTTCGGAAGAAGGTTTGTTTGTCGTCTTACTCCTAGTATTGTAAGGATGTACTGTCTCGAAATTATCTTGGAAAATGCTATCCGAGAAGTGTCCAAAGATGTTTGGAGAAGACTCTTCTTCTTGAACTGTCTCTTGTTCAACAACCTCCTCAGGAATCTCAGGAGGGATCAAGTTATCTTGGGCTTCTAGAATTGTTTGAAGGGAGAATTGCAGACTTTCTAGATTAAGGCCCTCAGTATTCGGATTAGGTCGGTTGGTGGGAAAAGGCTTCCTGAATGGGGGCTTGTAAGGCCCTTTTCTCGAAGAAGATTCTTCAGCCTTCCTTTTCAAATCTATAACTTGATTTGACAACTTTTGAACGACTTTAGTTAAGTTTTCTAAATCAAATCTTTCAGGTTGTGTTTTATTTTGAGTAGGTCTAGGGAGAATTTCGATCTTCTTTTTGGAAGATGAAATAGTTTATGTTTCGTTGCTAGTAGCGTCTTTTAGACTAAGTATGTCTTTTTCAATCTGGTTGGCCTCCTCGAAGGCCTCTAACAACGTGGCTTTCTTAGATCGTTTAACCCAAATGGCTATACTTTGATGGAATGCTTTAGTATAGTATGCTATGATAAGATTCTCGATAGGCATAGAATCCATAGGGATTCAGTTCTTAAGCATTACGAATCTTTGATTAAAGTATTTAATTTTCTCTTTTGGGTTCATTTTTAAGCTAGAAATCTCCATAACCAGGACTTCCGATGACTTATCGTCTCCAAACTTTTCCAAAAATCACGACTCAAACTTTTCCCAAGACACGATGGTATGGGGTTGTTGGGAAAAGTACCATGTAGATGCATTGCCTTCAAAAGTATAGGGGAAAAACCTACATACTACGTCTTCATGCTCGACATTGTGGAGTCTAATGGCTAACATAAACTTTTTAATGTGATCTTCAGCGACCTGTTTAGATTCAGGGTCAAACTTGGGAAGCCACTTCTCTGGATGTTTGGGTAAGGGATGTTGATCTCCAGGTACAGCTACTGAATCCTGGTCGAGCCAAGGTCTAGCAGGATTGTTCTGGTTGGCTATTGGTGTAGGCGGTGTGGAAGGCTGTGAAGGGGAACTGCCTTCGTCAGAAGAGTCTTCTCATGAAGAAGAAGGATATGATGGAGGTGGTGAGGGAGGTATTCTAGATCCTCCTGCAGCAGGAGTGAGGATGGGATCTGTAGGGTTCAAAGTGAGGTTAGTGCCTCCGAGTTGTTCTCTGATATCAGAAAAATCTAAAGGTTGGTCCAACGGTCAATTTGGTTGCCTCAAACGGGCTAAGGCACTATGTGTTCTTATGAGAGATTGGCGGACAATCTCTTGTATGTCACCACCTATAGGATTTGGGGTTGTTGGCTCAACTGTGATCCGTGGATCGTCGTTTGATGTGGTTGTTGTTTAAGGGGGGATGTTGTCGTTCGAATGACTTCTTTTCACTATAGGTGAGCGATTAGGTGGTGGAGGAGTCTTACGACCGCCTCGTGCCATTAATAAATTTCAGGCCCTCCTTCTAGCGCCATTTGTTGACATGCGAAAATGAACGCTCACGAACTGGAAGAGTGGATTCGGTCCGGGGTTGTCTAAATAACCCAAGCCGTTTGGGATGACCCACCCTGACGGGTTTAGCAGCTCCGTTGGCCGATCTAATTCCTAGAAAAACAAATGAAAACTACACTAAGGAACTAATCTAAATGAAAACAATAATTAAAACAAACTAATAAACAAATCTAAACTACAAATATACAATCTATTACCTAAATCATACAACTATAATTATATAAAGTTAAATGTTTAATTAACAACAGAATCAGATTCAATTACAAATATACAATATTTATAGATTATAGATTTAAATGAAAACCTGCAAAAATCATTTGTAAACTGTCCTAAGACAGCGAAACTATTGTTTTTTTTATTTTTACAATTTTATGAGAAAGAAATTAAACAAAAACTATCTAAGCTAAGCAACTAAAATAATAACTCTAACTATAAATCTGAACTATACATATATCTATCTAAACTACTTATATGACACTAATAAATTAACTATCGAATAACAAATAACAAACTGACCTGAGGTAACGCTTCAGGTTTGTCCTATATGCAATAGTTGTTTTAGCTGTTCGGAGGGAGGAAACCCGCACCAGATTCTACGCAAGCTTCTCGTAAACAAGAAGCAACTGTTCTCTTCAAGTATAAATGACAGGACAAACAAGACATAAAAAATTACAGCAATCTTATAATTTCCAAATCATCGCAGTCAGATAAATCCTTGTGCAAAATTTGTACAAAACAATTCAATTAACGAACAAGATAAGCCTGTATTCATTAAATTGAAATAAAGTAATTGCTGTATTTTTTAAATAAGAGAGATCAGATATGGACAACACATAAACCAAATCACATCAACCTACAACGAATTGTGATAGCTAAAGTAATCGATAATTAATTGCAAACTGATATGGAGAAAACTTGAAATAAAAGTTTGATATATTGAAAGCTAAAGTTGTTACAAGACATCAACTTTCATCCCAGTATGTATTATTATAAATCCATAGTCTGGTTCTCCCAACAGTGATGATGATGGATTCCTTACAAAAAAATAACAAGTATTTAAAGACCTCCCACAAGGTAAAACATCTTTGTGGGAATTGTCAAAATAGTTTACAAAAAATATGGGAACAATCTCCCAAGTCCCTATTTTTTCTTATGACTAACAACTGAAAACTATATCTAAACTACTACAGCATGTCCCATTTGTCAATGAAATTCGTAGGTACCTGTAAGTAGAAAAGAATACAGAATTTTAGATATTGTTTTATTGATAAATTGACAAAAATCTAATTTTTAAGACTAGCTACAGAATCTTGCAATTCTGTAGTTGGTCTAATTTGAGCATAGAATCATTTTAAAATCAATCCAAAACTTAACAGAATTATATTCGACTTATTCAACCAAATCTTTAATTACTAATTCCAAACAGAGTGAATCATTCATGCAATATCAAACCAACACTTGTATGCAAATTGAAACAAATGAAATCGTGGTCAACCGAATGGTAACAGAGATACATGCACTCTGTTCAACATTTGTTATTACAAAAATAGAATCGCTTAGATAATTCGAAAGCAATGAAATCATATTCATGAACCAATTTCAATCGACACAAATTGTAACCGGTTAAACAAACCATTCATGCAATAGTTTATGTCGCCTCATCCATTAACAAAATCATTTTTCAAAATCAAAGCTAAGAGAGTCGTTTTGTGAATCAATAGATTACATTATATCTATCAAACCACTCATTGATATTGACGCATTGCATACGTAAAGGATCATGCCAATTCAAGCATACATAATCGTTTCAAAATCAAGCCAAAAGAAATGAATCGAGCCAGTTTGGGGCCGACATAATCCAAAAACAACGAAATCGTATCAATCCAACTCATAGCTGTGTCTAATAAATAAATCTCCTATACAGATCGAATGCAATCAAAGTCTAAAATGGAAACAAAACATAATCATTCCTTAAATATATATTCAAACAGAACTAAATAGAAACAAAACCCAATCGACTATATTAATTCAAACGTACAAAACTATTTCAAAGCAAACCAAACAGAATCACAAACAACCCAATCACTTATACTAATATGAGCACAATAAAATCGCATAACCAAATCATATCTACATTTGATTTTAGCAAAACGAATCTACTGTACATGATTCACACCGAAATCGTTTTTAGTGATCCGAGTATAACATAACCATTTTGAATCTATTAAAACGAACAGAGCTAATTGAAAACAACTCCAATCAGTTAAATTAATTCAAGAAAACTTACAAAGAAAAATTGATGTCAAAACACATATCTGGGCAACTCGGTCATGATAATTTTGAATTGACAAAGGTTGTTGCTTCTTCGACATTCCTGAAGACAATCGAGCCGATGGTTTTTTGTTTCTTCTCGTAGGCTTGCAGCCTGTCATTCTTTTTCGCCAGCACTGTCACCCGTTCCTCTAACGATTTGATCTTTGATTGCAACAGGGGAACGTCAGTGTAATAACTCTCTAGCCAAGAATTACATTGGATACATGGTGATTGATTGGGCTTAGGTATCATAGGCGAGGGTTTGTTCAAGTTACCAGGGGTTTCCCTATGTAGCTTGATTCCCAGGTAGTTTGGGTCTTTTTTGAGGCACGGGGGTAAGTTAGAGACATAGTCATAGGGTTCCTTAGAGCATAGGCCATGAGAATAGGGGTAATCCTCAGCTAGAAAACGCTCAATATCAAAGTCCGAGTCCTCGCTCAGAACGATAGGTTTTTGGTCAACATTTTTCGTGGGTTTTCTCCTAGCACATCTCGATATCCATCGAGCGTTTTTCTTCCCCTTACTGTTGATAGCAGTGTCACCTCTGCCTTTCTTCCTCACTGGCTTCTTTACGGCCTCAGTATTGTCTTTGGTACACGGGTTGGCTATGGTATCGGGTAGGTCGATGTCAGGGCAATCCGAGGGTTTGACAGGGGGTAGAAGGATATGAAATGGCACGGCTGGCCCAACCATAGTTTCTGTAACCACAACCTTGTCCACTTGGATAGACTCGGGAGTGGCAAAGCTATTCCTAGATAGGAAGGCTTGCCAACTATCACCATGAAGGCTCAAATGGTGGATGATAATAACTTTGATCAAGCCGTGATGAAAAAGGATGCTATCAGCCTTCTCATGCTTGAATCTTTTGGACATCTTGTAAAGACTACGCAAGAAGTAATGTGGCATATTCAAAGGGTAGCCTATAAAATTCATCAATAACTGGAGATGATACAGAAATACCAAGCCATACCGACCTTCAAAGGTCACAAACTGTTTAAGAATTACCAAAAGATCATGCCACCTGGGTTTGAGGGTAGTGATAGGCATACCTCTATCACAAGAAACAATCTTCCTTGATGTGAAAAGGAGAGGCCACGACACCTCGTCAACTTTGGAATTTTTAAACCACCTTTGCCCTATCGC
The DNA here is from genome assembly GCA_009831015.1 of Picea engelmannii. Lineage (NCBI taxonomy): Eukaryota > Viridiplantae > Streptophyta > Pinopsida > Pinales > Pinaceae > Picea > Picea engelmannii. The sequence goes on from ML789552.1 coordinate 787,288, forward strand.
TGGTAGTCCTGTAGCTGAAATCATGAATTCCTCATTGAGCTCGAGTTGTATGTCACCGACCTTATCCCTGCACCCGTCGAAGGTGAGGGCGAATTGTTGGGCAACCGAAAGGTTGAAACCCTCGATCCTCTGTATAAACACCAGCCAACCACTATTTTCTAAATCTTCGCGAGCATTATTGAATAGCAACAGAGTTTGGCTACCATTTGGCTCTATGCGTACCACCGATGCCATGGACAGAGGCACACAGTGAGCAGAGTGAATGGGCAAGGGTTTGGACAGGGCATTCATGGGATCGAAAATCTCACAGGCTTACCCGAAAACTAACAGAGGTGACCCGGGATAGGGGGAAGGCATTTATGCCCGAATGTGTGAGGGTGGTGGAGCTATCTCATCCCATGCAAAACAGTCATTTCCCGATGTACAACCGACAACGCATATAGTGATTCAAATCAGTATTGCATATGTTTAAAAAAAACCATGCCATTCAAACAATCAATGAAATCTATGGTAAGTCGACCAAACATTTGCGCGAGCAATAGTTTTAGCATAGTTTTAAAACCAAAACAATGATTCGAAATCAACACCAAGGGTTTGATCATATCAAATATGTATGAAATGATTTATATCAAGGGTCTAACCACAACGTCAATGTGTTTTCATGAAACCAATGCGTCAAATAAATCGATGAAAGACTATAGAACATAAAAACACCAATGTATCAAAAATTCGATCATAAGGATATCATCACAGTCTTGTAAAAATGAAGTCATATTAACAATTAAAGAATGCCAAATGAGTAAAGATATTGGTATCTTGCCAACTGTGCGACTATAATTAAATAGGAAATGCAATGAACACATAGACAAGAGTAACCAAAATAATCCAGTGACGATTTTAATGTGACTTCGAAAACAAAGTTTTCACGCTTGCAGTCGTGAAAACGAGAACAAAGTGCGTAAAATAATAGTGTTGTTTTATTCCAAAGATTGCGATGAAAATCGAGGGTTGCAAAACACTGGTGTAGGCAGCTTATAAGGATAGGATAAAAATCGAATTGGCTGCCAACACACCCCTTCCTTAGATATGACATGGCCTAAGTAATGGACTTGCTTCTAAAAGAAATCATACTTGCTAAACTTAGTGTAGAGTTGATGCTCTCTTAGTACTTGGAGTATGATTCTAATATGTTCTTCGTGCTCCTCCCTGTTCTTGGAGTAGATTAGGATATCATCAATGAAAACCAATACAAATTTATCCAGGAATTTTCTGAGTACATTATTCATCAAGCACATAAAAGTGGTGGGGGTATTAGCTAACCCAAATGGCATCACCATGAATTCATAGTGACCATACCTCGTCCTGAAGGTTGTTTTGTGGATGTCTTCATCCTTAATCCTAAATTGGTGGTATCCAGACCTTAATTCGATCTTCGAGAAGATGGTAGCACCTCCCAATTGGTCGAACATGTCATCGATTCTTGGTAAGGGTAACTTGTTCTTTATGGTTGTCTTATTGAGTTTTCTGTAATCTATGCACAGTCTGAGTGTGCCATCTTTCTTTTTCACAAACAAGACAAGCACTCCCCATGGAGATACACTGGGTCAGATGTAGCCTTTGTCCATCATCTCCTTTAGTTGTATCTTGAGATCAACCAACTCTAGCATGCTCATTCTATATGATTGGATTACTGAGAGGGGGGGGTGAATCAGTAATAGCGTAATTATAATCCTTTTTCTTCAAATGTTATGTCAATGTAGAATTATTATCCAATAATGAGCAATAAGAAATAAGAAATCACACACATACACATTACACCAGTGTTTTACATGGAAATCCAAATCGAGAGAAAACCACAGAATAGTTTTTCTTATATGTCTTGAAGAATTACATTCATTGGAAGCACCAACTTCCTTTGTTTTCCAGCTCCAACTGGATGGAGGCTCCAACCACCTAGTTTCTCAAGCTACAACCCGAGGGAAGCTCCAACTCCCCAATTCTATGGCTACAACCAAAAGGAGGCTACAACCCCCTATGTTCTCCGGCTACAACCACCTATCCTTGCCCCATCCAACCGCCCTGAAGTAGAAGTAGAATGATGGAACCACTGTCAACCTTTCACTGCGAGATATATTGCTATACAACTGTATCAACCTGTAACACTTCCCTGTATCCAATCTGTATGACTTCCCTGTAATCAAACCGTACCTGAACTGAACATGTATCTACAAAAATACAATAGATACGCGACCTGTAGTGATGCAACCCATGTATGTACGTGCCCTATCTGTTATGCAGCCTGCGTATGCCTTCTGAAACTAGGGTTTCCTTTCACTTGAAAATTTTTGACCCTCTGTAACTTCTTTCACATAGATCTGTAACCTGTCACTGTATCCAGACTATAAATATACCCTATGCATGCATCCTCATACATAATCTCTATTCAAGGCAAGTATATCTCTCTCTAGTAATGTGCCATATAGGTATGTGTAATCATGAACAATTATAATATCCCTCACATGATCTTAGTCATCAACACCTTTCTGATATTCAACTTCTCAATACATCAATAAATACAAGATCTCAACCATGTACCATAAATAGCCATATGCCAAGAAATACAAGATGTGCCTCAACAAGAAGTATCAATGATAAATATACCAACACTGTATTTCTGTAGATCTGACTTATACAGAAGATCCCATGTAGCCACTAGTCTCTCTAGGGAGAATCCTCAAATCTCCATTGCCATTCCTCATGCATACATCAAAATCCAACTATTCATAGAAATAAGACATACCTTTTGAACCAATGGATGGATCTGATGTATCTGAGCTCTCTAGACCTTCTTGGGAGATTGATCTCAGAATCTAGAACCTCTGCACCTTCATCTTCTCAAGTTTCATGGATTTATCAACATGTACTCACCCTATACACAGTCAGCCCGCGTACATACTCACCCTATACACAGCTATCCCGCGTATACCTTCAATGTATACACACCCTATACATAGACAACCTACGTATTCCTCATAAAATAGGGTTTTATGTGAATTCGATAATTTCACCATCAACCCTTCGTGCTACCTCAGATGTTCGCCACTTCAGATGTATCTACAAGTATTTACAAGAATCTTTACACAAGAAAATAGATATACAATATGTACAAGTGTGTTTTTATGAGTGAGATTTGTCTCTTATTTATTTATTCATGTAGCCTTACACTTTCCTTATTTTAGGGCTTCTTCATTTAAAATAATTTATTTTTGCAAAGAACTTTGACTCTTGGGGGTTTCTATAAGACTCATGAGAGTTCTCCAAATTCATATGGTCATAACTCTCTAACCGTGAGGAGTTATGTGACGTTCCACATACCACCAGAAACGTCATGACACGCACTATCCATCTAGGATATTTTCCATGACAAATTCATTGTCCTTCAACTCATTATTCCATAATTAAGCATGGGTTCTCTTACTCCGCAAAGCGTCTTCCCGTGAGGGATTTCACCATAAGGGGACCACTTTGGAGTTCATCCATATTTACTTCTTATCAACCATGACGAGACAATAATGATTCATCTTTACATCAAACAATCTTGGGTCCATTACCCAAACCTTTGTGTTGTGGGGATTTCTTCAAGGGTTGACATCAATGAAAACCAACCTTAATCAATAGTTTCAGATGTTGGTACCGCTCCTGGTGTAAGTTCTATCGAGAAGTCGATATCCATTCTTAGAGGTAGACCCGGTACCTCTTCTGGGAACACGTCCTTGTATTCTCTTAATATGGGGTGGTCTCCTAGGTTTGGTTTTTCATTCTCAACATATTCTAGTACCTGTATGGAATATAAGGAACACCCCTTTCTCCAATACTTTTTCATTTGAAGGGTCGATATTTGTCTCACTAAGATAGGCTTATGAATCCCTTGGAGGGTCATTTTTCTCCCTTCTTCATTTACACATTATAAAGTTTTATGATAACAATCCAATTTAGTTTTATAAGCAACCAACCAATCCATACCAATCAACAAGTCATAAGATCCCAGGGGAAGTATGTTAAGGGTCTCTCGGGTGGGCAATCCACCCATGATGAATTGATAGACTGGTATGACGTCTGCCACCTTTCTTTTGGTCCCAGTGGCTAATCACACCAACCATGGCTTGACATGTCTAATTGGTTGCAATTTACACTTATCAATAGTCTGAGGGCCCACATAACTCAAATTAGAACATGGGTCAATTAAAATAGAAACTATATGGTTGGCGATCATACCTTCTAGCTCCACTACTAAATCTTGGTGTTCGGCTTGATTATTGTCCAAGGCTGCATAGATTTGTGGCATGCTCCTAGCCACATCATTGGCGGTGATAGCCTCTTGGATATTGTAGATTCTCTTACTATTTTGTTGTCTATGTGGGAAGTCCCTTAATCGATGATATTCTCCACAACTCCAACATTTTAAGGGTTCCTTATTTAGGTTATCAGTCTTTTCTAGGACTGTCTTAAAAGGTTTATTTCCACTTTGAGAGGGGAAATTTTGCTGATATACACATCTAGTAGGAAGTCTCCTTCTAGAATCTTTTCCATAGTTCTTAAATATTGAGGATTTAAACCCCTTCTTTTGGAATCCTGAACTACTCCTCTTAATCCAGTCATCGTGAGGTCTTCTCTTACTCCCAAACTATTCATAACAATACCTCACCTTCCGAATAGTTTCTTCTAAGGTATTTGATTCGTCGAACTCAATCCTGTCCTGGTAGGTCTGAGGTAACCCACTAATGAACCACTGCATTTTTACCTTTTCATCTTTTATGTAGGGTACATACCTCAGTAGTTCCAGGAATTTATTGACAAATTCATCTATGGTGAGCTTCCCCAGCCCGAGTTCATATAATTCCTTAGTCTTCCCATCTATGTATTTCTCTGACAGATGCTGCTTCCTGAAGTATTTCTCAAACTATTTCCATGACAAGTCCTTCTCATGGCCTCCTTTCACATTCCTAAGGTATTCTCACTAAATGGAATCCTTTCCATTCAGGTTAAAGGTGGCTATTCGAGCCTTCAAGTTTTCAGAGTAGTCATGGACTCTGAAGTATTTATTTAAACCAAGGAACCAAACTTTAGCCTCTTCTCCCTTCCTAATCTCTCCATAAAAATAGGGTGGTTTGGCTTTCTTGAATTCTTCAGGATCATGATTTTTGGAATGCTTTTGCTTCTTTCCTTTCCTTTGAGAATGTGAGCTTTCTCTACTACTAGAAGATCCTTCAGATTTGCCAGCTTCCTTTCCAGAGGACTCTACCGATGAGTTTCCCATGCCTCCAGGTTGGGCCTTCTTCGAGGCACTTCTCCCAGTGTGGTCACTTATGGAGTCATGTTTTCAGATCTCGGGTGGACTTTGACTTCTCTTCTTCTTTCGTTGGTCCACATGACTGATTGCAGGTTCATGTTGTAGTTGCTTCTGTATGTCAGACAAGATCTGCATCAAGACTGTGTCAATTTATTTTTGTTTTTATTTCTCCTTTATAAATCTCTGATTGTCATCCTTATAACTCTGTAATTCGACCCTAAGACTCCTTATAGTTTCAGCTAGACCAGGAGGGGTTTTCCTATCGTCAGATTCTTCATCTTTATTGTGGGAGCCATCCCCCACTTCATGAGATGTCACCATCCTTTATTCTTGAAGTTTTCCCATGATTTACTGACTGCTCGAGTGTTGAAAAAAACACTTATTGTTAGCTAAAAGTCTATTAGTTCATGTACAATACACAGTCCAATTTCTTAAATGCACACACATAGTATAAAGTTTCATTCTTTTCTTTAATAAAATTTTAAAACAAACTTTTTAAGAAAGAGGTAAGGTAGAGTGTCACTCTTTTAAAATTAATCCAAATAGAGTTTTTAAGAGACTAGTCCATGAGCCTAATAAGGCCAAGTGTTGTAACCATGCTCTGATACCAATTTGTAACACACCCACGATGGGGTGAAAATTAAAATAAAAAAATTGTACTCCTTACAGGAACATATCCTTTCCCTCTACGATTCCTAATTTGGGAAGTCCAGGACTCAGCCTGACCCTCCAGTCAAGGTTCTCCGATTCTCTTAGTGAAACAATAATTAGATACCTTGATAGTCTCACCTCTTAATCAAACATAGACCCTTCCAGCTTCTGGTGTTGGTCTTATGATGCCCGTGACCTTCTCCTTCATGCTTCAATGAAGTCTCGGAGTTGGTGTTAGCCCATTTTCTCTTGGCCCCTCCTAGGATGTGACCTTGGGCGATGACCTCACACAAATAATTGCAAGCGTGACCAAAGGAATTTTGAAACCAAAATAATTTTTGGCCTGCAATTCTCCTCGAGCCTCCACGTGTCCTTTCTCCAAAATCGAGGTTTGGATTTCGACCCACCCTCAAATTTTTAAAGTTTGCGCACCTCCAATCCCCGCAATGATATGAAACCGTTGATCTCTTGATCTTGATGGTAATTTCTGAACTGAAGATTCAAATCTACTCTTCCTAAATCAACGGATGTGATCTCCTTTGTGATTCCGTACTTTAGACTTTTCAAATCTCAAACCCTGCTTTCCTCCGTACATTAATCTTTCAGAGTTGACGATCTGCAGACACCTGTCCTCCTAAATCAACAAACCTATTTCTACTTCGAGTGTTCAACCCTTTCAACTAGATCAATGGTCCTGTGGCCCTCTTCTCGATCAATGGTCGAGATCTCCTTCGGGTCTCCAGACTTATGAGATCTCAAATCTCAAACTTCACTGTTTTTCCCAATGGATTTTATTCGAAGGCTATAATCCACTGACACATGCCTACTTTATATTACGATCAAGGATTACTTTGGTTATTAACTCGGAGTCCATAGATTTGTGCCACCTATCCTCTAGATCTGACAAATGATGATTTATTCGGGTCTTTACCTGGAGTTCATAGATTTTTGCCACGTCTCCTCTAGATATGAAGACTATGAATTACTTTGGGAATTTACCCGAAGTCCACAGATTTACACTACATCCCTTATTAATATGACATATATGAATTACTTCAGGACTTTATTCGGAGTCCACAGATTCACGCCATGCCCCTTCATAATCTGATAACTATGAATTACTTTGGGACTTTATCCGAAGTCCACATATTCACTCCACGTCCCTTCTTAATATGACGACTATGAATTACTTCGAGAATTTATCCAGAGTCCACGGACTCACGTCATGTCCCTTATGGATCAAACGATCCAGATTCACTTCAGACGATTTGACATTGGAGATTTACTTCGGTCGATCTGACGATTGAGATCTACTTCAGACAATTTGATGATGGAGATTTTCTTCAGCTCTCTGGCTCTTCATGCTTTGGGAGTCTCAAATCTCAACTAAAAACTCTCGAATAGATTTTCCGAAGATGCTGATATACTGACACGTATCTCCTGGCATTGAACAGTCAAGATCACACTTCAAGTGATCTGACAACTGATATTTACTTTGGCTCTTCGGCTCTTTGGACTTTGGGAGTCTCATATCTCAACTAAAAACTCTCGCACAGATTTCCCCGAAGTCCACAATCTCTCACCACGTGTCCCTCTAGATCTGGAGGTCTAGATTCACCTCCTCATGATGGATGACCTCAAATTACTTCGGGACTTCAGAACTTTGGTAAGTTCCCTTCTCATGCATGTGCCAAGTGCTAAGGTTCATGCACCTTTCTTAGATCAGATGATTGTCGATCCTTGGTGTTTTGATCCAACGACTATTGTTGCTCCTCCTCCTGATCTTTTGACTTACTTCGACTTAGAATATTTTCTAAGTTCTCATAGGATTCGACCTTTTCTCCTCCTATGGGCCCGTCTCCTAGATTTCGTCTGCACTCCTGAAAATGCTATCTCTTCTAAGCTTGATATCCTTGAATATTTCGACATCCCCCACACTCCTTTCTTTTCAGGTATCACGTCAAACTCATATCAAAGGTCAAAGATGATCGACGGTTCACAAAATTGTGGGGCCCCAACATGCATACTCTTTACCAGATAGTTCAACCTCTGCAATCTGGAAAGTGCTCACTCGATTATAGTCTAACCAGGATTGTTGATATTCCATCCCATCAAGATCAATGAAAATGGTGAATTGCGAGCTGCGAACTAGCACATCCACTATTTTCACCTTTGTGATCCATAGTGTTTCCCCACCCTTGATCTTTTTTCATAGATCGACGATTCATAACAATTGTAGGATTCAAATTGACTATTGTGCAATTTGACATCTCGGAGCCTCGAGCTCCAAGGATCCTAGACCCAGGTCATGTAGACCTTCATATAACTCCTGGGCTATAATACCCTCTCTTAGTCAGGTTTTTGGTTAAGGGAATAGGTGAAAGTTCAAAGTCTCCTAGACTACTAGTCTGAAGGGAACACCTTCCCAACTCTTAGAGATTTAAGATCTGAATCAAGGCAAAGTAACTTGTGAGGTTACCAAAATGGTAGCTATGCGTACAAGCTTGCTCCAACTCTGGAATGGTGATGTAAATTCTTGGGGAAAGTGCCTTCGAGTGATTAAACTGGGACATATGGAAATTCAAGCAGAAATATAGGTTCTGAAGGAAACAAATGCATACTGATAACTTTATCATTTAATATAGAGAAATAACCCTTTATAGACATGCAAATAATTGCATGGATCCATTATTTACAATTCAAAGAATAAGGCAATAAAACACTTATCAGAACCATAGAGTGTGATGTGAATGCTGAAAGGGGAGCTCGTTTTAACCCAACCATAGGCTCAATCAATCCCAATGGATTTATCACTGGCCACCCCCGAGCTTAAGACACAATGCTTTGAGATTCAATCTCTTACTTCCAGCTCAACGAAAGTTAGGGATGAAGGTTACTCTCCTTATCCCAATACAGAAATAGATAAGGACGAAGGTTACTCTCCTTCTCCTGGATCAATCTCTATTTTCTATGATCTGAACTCACTGTTCCTCTTTCAGTCCTTCCTCAGACCTGAGAGTTCCTTCTCTCGTCTCTGCATTTTTCCGCAGGTCTTCCTCTACCCACCACACTTCCTTTCTTTCCTTCCTAAACAATATTGCATGTGGCTCAAATTCCTAGTTTGTGGTTAGTTATAGAAGCCTTACGGATGGGCAGTCTGCCCCATCCCCTCATTAACTCTTGAAGAGGTCTTCCCACCTACCAGCTTGAATGTAATTCATTCCTGGGTCAGAGGGTTGTTCTAATATGAGAAATTAATTCCATCATGGTACTAGTTTGGTGGCAGTTAACACAACCATTCCAGGTCCCCTCCACCACCTTTCATAGCATTCATGGTTTTCTCTTAGCACATCCCCTCTTTCAACAATCATGCAACACGTAACCATTTTATATTAAAATAGCAAAATTTGCATTCATCGACCTTTTGTAGAAAGGTCCATCAAATCAAACATTCACACTTTTAGGCTTTCCATAGTTCCTTAGCCAATATAGTTGTATTTACATACTAGGGGAAACACGGTGTTACAGTAGTGTCCAATTCAAGGAAAGTGTCTCACATGTACCTCAATAGTCGCATGCAGACACCTTCACTCTTCCACCTGTCCCATATGATGAGCATGCACATGCCGACTCTTCTTCAGATGAGAGTTCTGATTCAGAGGACTCGGATAATTTAGATTTAGAGTAAGTACAGTCATATGTAGAGTCAGAGAATCTAGATGCAGTTGTAGAGCTAGAGCAGAGGCCCAAGTGGGCGTAGACTACTCTTCAAGATGCAGGGGATCTCGTTGGTGATCCAGCCGATACTAGAAGGATTTGATACCTCCTAACCCAGTGCCCCTACCTCAGCAGGGTCTAATGGCCTTCCGGTCAATGGATCTTCAATATTCCCGAGTTGAAGCAGCTCTTTGGTTCCATGTAGGAACCTTCACAAAACAAATCCGCAGGTCCTTTTGCGGAACCTCACCCATGCAAACAACCACCGAGCGTAAATTTCCCCTACACGTGACCATGGGCTTGTGACCACACACCTAACCAAAATGTGCTTCATGACTTTGTGCCTCACGTCCTCAGAAGTGAGCTCACCTCCTTTCTTCCAAAACCCAAACCTTGAACTCTACAAGCGCCAGATCAACAGTCCACGACTCTCCGTGATCTAATGGTCCTGATCTCCTTTTCTCTGAATCCAGACTTCACATCTCGGGACTTTAGAAGATATTCCCTTCTCTTATCTTGACTCCCGAAACCTCCTCTCCAATAGAAGGAACTAATGGTCCGATCTCTCTCATATTGATGGATCAATTATCTCTCCTGAGCTTCGGAGTTTTGAATGACTCTCGATCCTTATCCTCCTTGCTACTCCACTGGATCCAACGGTGCATGGATGTTATCACCACTCCTCTCCAGGGATATCTACCATCCTTCAAGGTTCTCAATGTGCCCTTGTCAAATAACTTGTCGTCAACCCTCCTGATCTTGATTCCACAAGGTGGTTTCAACCCTCATCCTTCCTTCAAACTCTCCAAGTCTCTATCCCTCCTGAGCTGATTCTTGTTGCAAATTCACGGATTCTAAGGGATCCTATGTGCACTCCTTGTGGGATTCACGATAATCTCTGATTATCTGACCACTCCAAATCTGTGCACTCCCTGTGACATAATTTCTTCAACCACTCACTTGGGTTAGATAAGTCTAAGACTCTCCTTAGCCTGGGCACACCTTGCACAGATCTGTGCTATACTTTCACTTCTACTGGTATAAGTTAACGCTATCTCTCTTGAGCTTTCAAAGGTAAACTCAAAATATGTCAACTCACTCCTTGCAGACTTTCACTACACTCCTTGCAAGAATTCTCAGGAAGTGAAACAATTGAAACTTATACTCTCCTCACAGACTTCATACATTCAACATGAAATCACATACATATGGCATTGAAACAAATGCATAACAAAGACTGTAAAACAAACTATAAATATACCATTCAATAGATGAATACAAGAACCATAATACACCATGAAATTGGATCAAAGCATTCTTATATTAATTCAAGTGCTTCTGTACATGGTCTTCAACAACAACAACTCTCTTCTCATACAATTCTCTCTTCTCTACTGCTACTCTCTTTCTCTCTAGCATTACAATGAGAATAATTAGACATCCAATCTACCTACGAGGGAGTTTTTCTTGATTTTTCCCTCCTACAATTCTAAGCTATCTTATCAAATTAAAGACTAACAACTACTTATCATTTATTACAATAAATTTCTACAACCAATAGATGTGAGAAATGCCCTAGATCTGTATTACAATTCCCGAAAACATTAAAGAAAATATATCTTTCTAGATATTACATTAATGTGCAACCCTTTGAAATTCAAAATCCTTTCGAAATGTGTGTTGGTGTATATCCAGCTATCCTCCACTCGCTCTTTGCTGGTGATGCTCTTGCATCATACTCCGCTGGCTGAAAAAATTCATGGACTCCTGTCCATGAGCTCCTACACCAACTGTCCATGTTTCTAAATATTTTCTTCACTTTCCCAACTGACATCCTCAATCGGGTGTCCTTTCCACTTTGCCAAGTATTCAAAATATGTCTTCCTTTGGGTTTTCTTACTAACTCTTTGATCAATGATCTTTTCCATCTGCGGATTTTCAGCTACAGGCATATGTTTGACCCAATGAATTTCCTTCTGACTCTCTAATCTTCCTGCTTCATTTTCTCTATAAGAATACAGATCTGCTACGTTGAATAGGGGTGATATGCCCACATCATCTAACAATTCTATCTCATAAGCATTTTCCTCAAACTTCCTTAAAATTTTACATGGTCATATCTTCTTCATCTTCAGCTTGTTATATGTTCCCCTTGGGAACCTTTCTTTTCTGAGGTGTGCTAAGACTAAATCTCCCACTTCAAATTGAAGCTCTCTCCTGTGTTGATCTAGTCTTCTCTTGTATTCCTGGTTAGAGTTTTGTAACCTTTCCTTGATTTTGTTGTGGAGCTCCTGCATATCTGCTGCAAAATCTTTCTCTCCAACACTCCTGAACTAATTTTTCTTTAATTATTTCAACTCATATACTCCCCTTGGTTGCATTCCATACAGTATTTGGAATGGGCTCTTTCATGTACTCCTATTAGGTGAATCATTATATGAAAATTCCACTTGCGGTATAATCTGATCCCATTGGATATGATGTTCAACGACCAAACTCCTCAATAAATTTCCCAAACTTTGATTTACTAACTCAGTTTGTCCACCTGTTTGAGGGTGCTATGCTGAGCTAAAGGATAAATTCGTCCCCAACTTCTTCCATAGTGTCCTCCAAAAATGACCAACAAATTTGGTATCTCTGTCTGAAACAATACTCTTGGGTAACCCATGAAGTCGAACAATTTCTTTGAAAAACAGATTTGCAATGTGTGTTGCATCACTGTCTTTCTGACATGGAATTGAATGTGCCATTTTGGAAAATCTATATACTACCACAAATATGGAATCACATCCTCTATGTTTTCTCGACAGTCCCAACACAAAATCCATGCTTACCGCATCACATGGCCTCTCTGGTATTGGAAATGGTTGATACAACCCAGTGTTATGTCTTTTCCCCATTTCATGCTAGCAGATTCTACATAGGTTCACAAATTTCCTGACATCCATCCTCATTCCTGGCTAATAATACAAACTATTCAGTTGCACAATTTTTTTATCATGGCCAAAATGTCCAGCCAATCCTCCACTATGATTTTCCTTCAAAAGGTTTTCTGTCATGGAACTCTTCGGGATACACAATTGATTTCCTCTGAATAATAGTCCATCCTGAATCAAGTATTCAGTCCATTGGCTTCTATCTCTCAGAACAAGATTCTCACATGCTTCATAAGCATCTTTAAAATCTAAATCATCCCTGTACATTTCGTTAAGGTTGTCAAAACCTAGTGTCTTCACTCGAAACTTCTGTAGAATCAAACATCTCCTGCTCAATGCATCAACAACCTTGTTATCATTTCCATAAATGTGATTTATAACAAAAGTAAAGTTTTGCATAAACTCAACCCATTTTGCATGTTTCTGGTTCATTTTTTCTTGTCTGGTTATAAACTGTAAGGCCTAGTTGTCACTATACAAAACAAACTCTTTCGGAACTAGGTAGTGCCTCCATTTCTTCAAGGCTTGAATTACTACATAAAACTCTTTATCATATGTGGAGTAATTTTTCTTTGCCTCATTCAACTTCTCACTCCACTCCTTGCAGGAATTATCAGGAAGAGAAACAATTGAAACTTATACTCTCCTCACAGACTTTGTACATTCAACATGAAATCACATACATATGGCATTGAAACAAATGCATAATAGAGAATGTAAAACAAACTGTAAATATACCATTCAATAGATGCATACAGGAACCATAATAAACCATGAAATTGGATCAAAGTGTTCTTTTATTATTTCAAGTGCTTCTGTACATGGTCTTCAAATAAAATAGTTCTCTGCTCATACAATTCTCTCTTCTCTACTGCTACTCTCTTTCTCTCTAGCATTAAAATGATAATAATGAGACATCCAATCTACCTATGAGGGAGTTTTTCTTGAGTTTTGTCTCCTACAATTCTAAGCTATATTATCAAATTAAATACTAACAACTACTTATCATTTATTACAACAAATGTCTACAATCAACAGATATGAGCAATGCCCTATATCTGTATTACAATTCCCCAAAACATTAAAGAAAATATATCTTTCTAGATATTACATTAATGTGCAACCCTTTGAAATTCAAAATCCTTTCGAAATCCATGTTGGTGTATATCCAGTTGTCCTCCACTCACACTTTGCTGGTGATGCTCCTGCATCAGGAATACTCTCCAGGCAATAGTTTTAATGAGAGTTGTTACTTGGTGCATTGAACATTAGTAGCATGGATAAGAGACTTCATGTCCGACCTATTGCTGGAAACTATGGGAAGGGAAGTGGGGAAACTGAAGAACTATTGAGAAGACAAGGGGCACACCTCATTGGGTGTGACAGGTGTGTGGGGAATGAGGGATTGTGGGATAGTTGTAGCAGTGGGCACTTAGGACTAGGAAATTATGTTGAGTTTTATAATGTAGCTTGTCTCTAGGATCCTTTTTCCCCTGGTGGAGTTGAACCCTAGCTCGGGGGTGGCCTGTTGCTAAAATTTTATGGAAAACAACATCTATGGATACGAGGAACATCTGAGTCAAGGCTACAATTGGTGAATTTTATAAAGGATAAGTTTTCTTAATGTACTTGTCTTGTTTACTATGTGCATATTTATCTATGATTTGCATGGGTTAATTCTTGTATGTTGTTGCTTATGAATATTTGTTGTTATTTTGTTTATTGTTGCTTTCTCATGTAAGTATGATGATTTTATCCTGTATTTGTAGTTGTTCATGGATATGAACAATGTGGTTAGTCTTGAATTTTAAGTTAACCTTGGGATTTGGTTATGAGACATCAAGAAGAGGGTGAAGTGGACGAGTGTGCAGGAAGGTGGCCTATGTACACCAAGAGGTTGGAGTTTGTGTGTGCATTGATGAGAATTAGATTCCATGCACAGAGAAAACTGAGTTGGTTTATGTCTCCTAGATGGTTGTGCGTGTAGTGGTGCTATGTGAATTGTATGTTGGTGCACGCAATTGGTGAGTGCATTTTTGAGTTACTTTCGTTGCTAACATCATGTTGTAATGAGAATATTGCTTCCATTGTTTTAAGTTGTGTGGCGTGACTGAAGATTGGGTTGAGCATGTTACTTCAATTGATACTACATAGACTTGTGTTAGAGTATAATTTGCATAGTGAAACTTTAGAGTATCATTTCTCAGTAGAATTCTAGGGATGTTACAATTTGGTTGACTTAGAGCTACAAAAGTTGGGGATGTGTGACATGGCCTAACTTGGGGTCTCTAGGGACATACAATTTTGGTATCATAATAGGTGTTTCAACACTAGACTTGTGTGGGCCAGAGATCAACATGAAATAGATGTGTGCACTAAGAATTGGTGTCGCTCAGTGCAGATCTTTGTTTGCACGAAAAAATAATGGTGCGCAGTATAGATTTGTGATGCATGCAAAGATAGTGATGTGCGGGTGTGTGCAATGGAATTTGGGGTGTTAAAATCATCCAAGATATTCAAGGGAAGGATTTTGGAAAAATGGTGCAAATTTTTCATGTAGTTGTTGCATGAAATCATCTAACAAATTTTAATTGCCTACACATTTTGCAGAATTATCAGCGATTAGAGCAGGACAAAGTCAGTGCAGAAGGTTAAAATCATGGATGGTGCATGGAGAAATTATAGTCCTGATGACAAATTCATAGATTTGTATGTCGTCTTGTTTGTTTATAGTACATAATCCAAGGAGGAGTGCATGAACTTGGTAGAAAATGTAAAAGTATTTTAGAAAGATATTCATAGCTGTAAGGATGATAATAAGAGGCTTATGAGAGCCAAGGTGCAACAATATGACTTCAATGTCAAATTTATGTAGAGCCTAGAAAAAATAGAAAATAAATGGATAAAGAAACAAAGTCAAGTAGATCAAGAAGTCACAGGTCTCATGATGAGAAAAGAAGAGAAGAAAGAAGTGTTGGTAAGAATTATTTCAAGAAAATGTGCATTAGTTTGAGTCCATATCCTATTAGAAAGCATAAGAGAAGGAGTGGGGTGAATGCGATATAGGGGGAAATGAATAATATTAAGACTCCTACCTTTGACGGTGAGAAAAAGAAAGATGAATATGCAGAGACTTGGTTGCTAGGTATGAGGAAGTACTTCCAACTGTATAATTATTCTACGTGGGAACAAGCGAGAATTTCTATTGATCAACTCAAAGGAAATGCATCGATGTGGTGGGATCAATATGTGAAAGTGAAACATATTGATGAGAACAAATTTACATGGAGAGAGTTCAATAGGTATTTCCAAAAGAAATAATTAACCAAGCAGTACTATGACAGAAAATAAAGGAGTTCTTCGAACTCAAGGTTGGGAGTATGACAATAGATGAGTATGAAATAAATTTTTTAGAGTTGTTGAAATATGTGCCTTTTATCAATGATGAACAAAAGATGATTCATAGGTATCTGACTGTGCTACCTTCGTTTATCAGTGAAAATATACAATATGATGACCTTATGATGTTGGAAGAAACCATAAGGCCCGCTAAGTGTCTATGTGACCAACAAAGGGGAAGACCGAATTTTCAAAACAATTGGGAAGATAAGATGAAAAGAGTGGAACATATGAAGAAAGGGGTTAAGCCACCATTTTTCATAAATAGTGCACAAGGATAGACGACTCTCCAAGAGTCCGGAATGTTAGAGACAATGGGACAAAAGTCATGGTAGAAACCTATGAAGTGTTGGGATTGTGGCAGAAATCATATGCACAGAGATTGGCATCAAAGAGGTGATAAAGTGAGGACTACACACATTGTACAATAAACTACAACAATGGAGGACATGGGTAGAAATGTTCCAGGGATTTACACTGCGTTGGATAACATGCAAGATTAGTTTCAGTCACACATGATCAAGGTGGAAGGTAAGATTAATGAAAAACCCATTGTTATTTTAATTGACTCAGGAGCTATTCATAGTTATCTAGATCATAATATGGTGGAAATATTCTATTTTCCAAGAAGCAAGCTTATAAAACCTTGGTTGGTGCAATTAGCTACAGGAGAAAAGAGGAAAATTAATGAGATGATTAAGGCATGCCCAATGGATATGAATGGATTGCACACTAGAGATGAGTTGAATAGTTTACCTTTGGACTCCTATGATTGCCTCATTGGTATGGATTGGTTGGACGAGCATCATGTTGTCCTAGATTGTTGTAATAAGGAATTTATTTTCCTGGATGAGAAAGGAAAATTGAGATTAGTTCAAGGAATTCCAAGCATTGTGACTATCAGGGAAATTTCAACGTTGCAATTGAAGAAAATTTATAGGAAGGGATGTCAACTATTCATAGCACACATGGAAGAGACACCTAAGGATAAAGTGCCAAGTGTGAAATACCATGTTGTACTAAAGGAATTCAAGGATTTATTTAAAGAGATACCGGGATTTCCTCTAAAAATAGATATTGAATTCTCTATAAATTTGGTGTCGGAAGAAACACATGTATCCAAGACTCCTTATAGGATGAGTGCGCCATAGTTAAAGGATTTGAAAATACAACTTGAAGACCTTCTGAAGAAGGAGTAGATACGCCCAAGTGTGTCTAGTTGGGGTGCACCAAGTTTGTTCACTAATAAGAAGGATGGTACGATGAGACTTTGTATTGATTTTAGACAGTTAAACAAGGTAACAATGAAGAATAAGTATCCTTTTCCAAGGATAGATTATCTGTTTGATCAATGAAGGGGCGCAAGGATATTTTCCAAGATAAATCTTAGATCTAGATATCACCCACTAAGAATTAAGCAATAATAAATTAGCAAGACTTACTTAAGAATAAGGTATGGTCATTACGAGTTTACAATGGTGCCATTTGGGTTGTCAAATGCACCAATTGTCTTCATGTGTATGATGAATGGATTTTTCAAAGAGTACTTAGATAAGTTTGTCATTGTATTTCTGGATGAAATTCTTATTTACTCAAAGTCATAAGAAGAAAATGAGCATCACTTGAGGATGATGTTGTAGGTATTGAGGTAGCATCAACTTTATGCAAAGTTGAGCAAGTCTTCATTTTATCAATGATAGATTCATTACTTGGGTCATATCATCTCAGAGGAAGGAATAGTTGTGGACCCAGTGAAGATACTTTATGGGATCCTTTATGGGACTCACATGGTACTACAGTATATTTATTGAAGGATTCTCATAGATTGTGCATCCAATTACATCCTTGCAGAAGAAAGGTGCACGATTTGAGTGGACCCTAGATTGTGCAAGGAGTTTTCAGCACTTGAAGAGTTTGTTAAAAAGTGTGCCAATTTTGAGGATTGTTGATCATGATGCAAACTTTGCTGTGTGCATGGATGCATGCAAGGAAGGACTAGGTGGAGTCCTAATTTAGAATTGACAAGTGGTATGTTATGAATCAAGGAAGTTGAAAGAGCATGGAAGGCTCTATGCTACTTATGACTTGGAATTGGCAACCATAGTGCATGCTTTTAAGATGTGGTGGCACTATCTTACGGGTAAAATATTTGAGTTGAGAAAAACCCATTGTGGCTTGAAGTATTCATTTGGACAACTAATTTTAAATGCCACACAAAGTAGGTGGTTAGAGTTCCTCAATGAGTATGACTTTGAAATAAGGCATATCAGAGGAAACAACAAACAAAGTGGTTGACGCATTCGATCGGAGGATGCATGAAATGCATGCTACAACCATTAGCATGTACCAAACAAATTTGCGTGACATAATTGTGGAAGTTGCTAAATCATATATGTGTTATATGAATATAAATGAGACTTTACAACAATGCATTTCGCAACAAAAGTTTGAAGTCTATGAGTTGAGAGAGGATGGGATCCTCATGTATAGACATAGATTCTATGAGTCAAATGATTAAGAGTTGAAGAGCCTAATATTGTCAGCGATGCATAAGGTTTATTATGATGGACATCTGGGGTACCAGAAGAAAATTGTCATAGTTAAGAAGAAACACTTTTGGCCATGTATTAAAAAGGAAGTTGCGTATTTTATTGTGAGATGTATTGAATGTTAGAAGGTCAAGGTTGAGCACGGACATACAACTAGTTTGCTACAAAATTTTCCCATTCTTGAGTGGAAGTGGGAAGTTGTGACCATGGAATTCATAAATAAGTTTCCTAGGACTGCTAAGAAACATGATTCTATTATGGAGGTGGTGGACAAGCTTACTAAAGCTACTCATTTTATTCCAATGAAGTCAACGAACAAAGAAACTGACATTGTTGAGATATACATGTGAGAAATAGACAAATTGCACGATGTTCCTAAGACAATTGTGTTTGATAGATATTCCAAGCTCACTTCAAAATTTTGGAAAGGGATATTCAAGGGATTTGGAACAAGTATGAATTTCAACATAACGTATGACCCTAAGACAAATGGTTAGACAAAAAGGGAAAATCAGGTGATTGAAGACATGGTAAGGATGTATGTGATGGATAAGCCATCAAAGTGGGAAGACTAATTGCATTTGGTATATTTTTCTTATAACAATGTGTATCATGCATCCTTAAAGATGAGCCCATTTGAGGCACTTTATGGTAGAAAGTGCAACACAGATGTGATTTTGGATAACCCAACAGACCGCACAGTAGTTGGGCCAGATTTTCTCTGGGAAATGGAGGAGAAAATGGTAAAGATAAGGTGGAACGTAAAGGCTTCCCAAGACAAGAATAAGAGATGCATAAATAAAGGAAGAACCCACAGGGGATTTAGAGTGGGTTATCACGTGTTTTTGAAAGTGAATGCCATGCGCAGTTCCCTGAAGTTGGGAAAGTGTTCTAAGTTAGCAGCGCATTATTGTGGGCCATTTGAAATCCTTGAAAGGATTGGCCCTGTCACTTGTATGATTGCATTGCCTACATCCTTATGTATTCATAATATTTTATATGTGTCATTTCTTAAGAAGTATGTACCTAATTTTAATCATGTCATTGATTGGAATGTGATTCAGGTGGAGCTAGAAGGAATATTTCAAGTGCGACCAATTTTCATATTGGATTGGAAAGTCAAGCATCTTCAAAATTGAGCCATGGAGTTGGTCATGAGGATGAAACCTGGGAGCACGAGGATGATATGCAAGAAAAGTATCTTCATCTTTTTTATTATGTTTGAAATTTTGTATGTACATGTCTATATGATGCACTGAGGACAGTGCATAAATAAGGGGGAGGGTATTCTAATGTCCCTAATCTAGAACCCTTTGTAATTGTACATAGGCTAGTGAGACGATTGGTACCAAGCGTAAATGTAATGTATATATAGGCCGGTGAGCCATTGATACCTGGTTATGGTGTTGCATGCATCTGAGTAAGTTCACAGAGAAGTGTTGTCAAGACATGGTACATGCATTTTGTCTGTTGCACGCACATGGACAAGTGTGCATATTGCACCGTGTTGCGCACACTTGGGTTAGTGCACGATAATGATTAGAAGTGATATATATATATATATATATATATATATATATATATATATATATATAATATATATAATATTACATTGATGTGTGTTCAATGAATCAAACGAAAAGAGATGGAGGGCCTACTCCACTAGAAAAAGGAAAAGGGGGGTGATTCGTAAGTCTTACGAAATATTTTATAATATTTCTAGGAAAAGTGTAATGTCAGATTTATTATTTTACCCTAAGTTCTCGAGGATAGTGAACATGTCACCAAGTGGATTAAAGATACTTTTGGAGGTGCAAAGTGTCAAGTGGAAGGCATGCAATCTATATTTATGGCCTTAGTGTATTTTGGGCATTATTCTGCATGGGATTATCGACTATTGGAGGGAAATTGATGTTACAAGCTCTCGTGAGAACAAGGGGGTTGAATTGTATGGAAAATTTGATTATTAACTTATTTACAATGAGAATATTGTAAGGAGTTGAGAGGCTATAACCATAGTTTCACTGTCGAAGATTCGGGGTGATAGACCCTAATCAGTCTCTTTGGGTGAGAGATTGGTTGTTGTGGAGTCATTGTCAGATCCGTAGGAATACTCTCCAAGAGATATTTTTGCTGAGAGTTGTTACCTGGTGCATTGAGCATTAGTCATAGGGCTCAAAGACTTCCTATCCATCCTATTTTTGGTATCCCTGGGAAGGGAAGTGGGGTAGCTGAAGGACTATTGAGTAGAGAAGGGGCAAACTTCCTTGGGTGTGACAGGTGCATCAGGAATGAGGGATTGTGGTCTAGTTGCAACAAAAGGCACTTAGGATTGGGAAATTATGTTGAGTTTCAGAACGTATCTTGTCTCTAGAATCCTTTTTCCCCTGGTGGAGTTGAGCCCCAACTCCGGGGTGACCTGTTGCTGAAATTTTATGAGCAACAACATCTATGGTTGGGAGGAACGTTTGAGTCAAGGCCGCCGTTGGTGACTTTTATAAAAGATAAGTGTTCTTAATGTACTTGTCTTGTTTATTACGTGCATATTTGTCTATGATTGACATGGGTTAATTCTTGTATGTTGTTTCTTATGATTATTTGTTGTTATCTTTTTATTTTCACTTGCTCATGTAAGTATGGTGCTTTTATCTTCTATTTGTCGTTGTGCATGGATATGACCAATGTGGTTAGTCTTGCCTTTTAAGTTAGCCTTGGGATTTGGTTATGAGTTATCAATAAGAGGGTGAAGTGGAAGGGCGCACAGGAAGGCGACTTGTGCACACCAAGTTTCTGGACTTTGTGTGTGCGTTGATGAGAATTAGATTCCATGCACAATGAAAACTGAGTTGGCGTATGCCACCTAGATGGTTGTGCACACGGTGGTGTTGTGTGAATCATATGATAGTGTGCGCAATTGATGAATGCAATTTTGATTTACCTCTCTTGCTAAGATCATGTTGTAATGAGAATATTGCTTTCATTTTTTTAAGTTGTGTGGCATGACTCAAGCTTGGGTTGAGCACGTTACTTCAAGTGATACTGCGCAAACTTGTGTTAGATTAGAATTTGCATAGTGAAACTTCATAGTAACATTTCTCAGTAAAATGGTGGGGATGTTACATTTTGGTTGAGTTATAGCTACAAGAGTTGGGTATGTGTGACGTGGCCTAACCTGGGGTGGATGGGGGCATTACACCACATGCATTCAATGATTGGTGGTTGATATTTTAATAATATACATGTTGAAAATATGAAGGTTAGGAGACTAAGGAATATTAGGAAACATAGGATTATTTATTATCCCCTTGGATCCCCCTTTCCTCTTCCCTAATAGTGGACTCATATCCCCTCTCATGCTCTTCCACAACCAACCTTGGACCTTTATATTAAATTTTAAAATTATTATTTAGATATCTTGAGAATACCATGGAAAGTATTCCTTTGTTAAGAACCAAATATCAAAATAGCATAAAAACCTCATAATAAGTACTCCACACCTTGACAAAGAGAGAATTTCATATAATAAGCCTCTTCAAGGGGGGAACCTCCTTATACATCACATGGATTCACAAATACAATATGATTCCAAATGAAAAAGTATCATTCGTATATATAGGAGACTAGGAGGTATAATTACAACTAATGGACCCAAGCCGACATAAATAAAATAACAATACTAATGTAATATGCCCTAATTAATGGGTAATGTGCCATTATTTAGGGCTTAACATGCCCCTCCCCTTCAGACAAGTTTTGTCCTAAATTCTTGAGTAGGTCTGTATGATTTTGTATAAATGACTCATCTTCCCACATGAAATCTTTAGCAGGTAGTTTCTTCCACTTAATGAGATACTCTGACATTGATGTTTTCCTCAGCTGGAGAATTCTTGTGTCGGTGATAGCTTTAGGCTCCAATATGATTTTTCCTTCCTCGTAAAGTTCTAGAAATATAGTTTTAACTTGGATCTTGTCACCTATAACCTTCTTTAAGCATGAAACATGGAAAACTGGGTGTACTCACGAAGATGCAAGAAACTCCAATTTGTATGCCATAGTACCAATCTTTTACAACACCTTATAAAGGCCATAGTACTTCGATGATAATTTATTATCCTTCTTAGCTTGCTTAAGGGGCATCTGTTTGTATGGTTGTAGTATTAAAAATACCTAATCCCCTACTTCAAAACTTATTTCACTACGATGTTGGTATGCTTGTTGTTTCATGTGATTTTGTGCCATGGTTAGGTTGTCCTTTAAGAGTTAGAGAACTTGTTGTTGATGTTCGATGTGATCTTCTGCAGCTTGAACCTGATTTTTATTTTAGAGAAAAAGTGATGGACGGTGGGTGATATCCATAAAGTGCCATAAATGGTGTCATTTTTGTTGCAGTATGAAAGGAAGTGTTATACCACCATTCTACCAAGGGTAACTACTTGAACCATTGTGTTTGTTTATCAGAGACAAAGCAATGAAGGTATCCTTCTAGACAGTTTTTCACTATCTCAAGTTGTCCATCATATTGAGGATGATAAGATGAGTGATGAACCAATTGAGTACCCAAACAAGAAAATAATTTTGTCCAAAAATGTCCAGTGAAGATGGGATCTCTGTCACTTACAATAATCTTTGGGCTTCCATGTAGCTTTTGATCTGTCTTCATGAATGCGGTAGTAACTGTATTGTGTTTGAAAGTGTGAAAGAGTGCACAAAAGTGTGTGTACCTGGTATGTATATCAAAAATCACCACGATGACAATCTGTCCTTCAGACCTTGGTAACCCTGTGATGAAATCCACAGAAACCTCCTCCCAGTATTGACTTTGAATGGATAATGGTTGTAAAATACCCGGGGTCTTAATTTTTTCCAACTTATTTTGTTGGAAAACCAAAAATTCTTCCACAAACCTTTGAACATCATTTTTAAGGGCATCCCCAAAAAATTCCATCTTTACCATGTGATAGGTTTTCAAAAATCCTGAGTGCCCTCCTACCAGAGAGGTGTGCAATTCCAAAAGTACATTTTGTTTGAGTTGGGATTTATTACATAAATATAAGCAATCTTTGTACCATAGTGAATCATTTTTCCATGTAAATGTATTAGATGCACTGGAATCATGTTGCAACCTTGGAATGAGAGTCCACCCTTCTTCGTCATTCTTCCATTCATCCCTTGCTTATGTTATGCAATCAGGTTGGATGATAGAGATAGCATAGAGAAACACCTCAACATATTCATCCTTTCTTAAGGGTTCATCTTCCACAACATTTTGCTTCCCTTTTTTGTAGATGATTTCAAAGTAATAACTCAACATCTTTCTCACCCATTTTGGTTGGTCTTCTAAAGACAGTCTTTGTTCCAAGAAGTATTTAAGACTGTCATTATTTGTTTTCACCTTGAAGCGCCTACCTATTAGGTAAGGGCACCATTGCTTCAATGCATGTAGTATTTCCATCATTTCCTTCTAATAAATGATCTTGTGTAGGTCCTTTCCCTTGAGTGGTAAACTTTCAAAATCAAGGGTCCTTCCTTATTGCATTAGAACAACACCAATGTCGTTTCCCAAGGCATCACATCCCACAATAAAGGTTTTTGTGAAGTCTGGTTTGGTCAAGACTAGAGCTTTGCACATTTCCTCTTTAAGTTGTTCAAAATATTGAGTTTCCTTTGGAGTCCATGAAAATGCATCCTTCTTAGTCAATACAATTAAATGTGCTACTATTCTTCCATAGTTTTGAGAAAAATTGCAGTAATAACTTGTCAAACCCAAAAATCCTCTAATATTATTCAATTTTTGGGAATTAACCAGTCCATCATGGATTTAATATTGTTAGGGTATACCTTGACACCTTCATGAGATACAATATGACCCAAATACTCTACCTCCTTCACCAGAAAGAAACATTTGGGAAATTTGGCATATATTTTTTGCTCCTTTAGTAGTTGTAGCACCCTGTCAACATGCCAAACAAGATCTTCCCAAGACTTGCTATAGATTAGTATATCATCAAAAAGTACTAACACAAATTTTCAAATGAAGGGCTTGAAAATGGAATTCATCAACCCTTGGAATGTGGAAGGTGCATTTGTAAGGCCAAAAGGCATGACCAAAAATTCATAATGGCCTTCATGAGTTCTGAATATTGTTTTTGGGATATCTTCTTCCTTCATTCTAATATGATGATACCCTGAACGAAGATCCAACTTTTTGAAGTAGATTTCTCCATGTAGTTCATCTAACAACTTATAAATGATGAGAATGGGAAACTTATCTTTAATGGTGATATTGTTGAGACCTCTATAATCAAGAAATGTATGCCATGATCTCTCTTTCTTGAGTACCATTACCACCGATCCACTGATGCAGAGTAAGAACATTGGCTAGGTCTAATCATGCCAACCTCTAACATTTATTCAACCATACGATCAATTTCACTCTTATGGGCATAATGGTATCTATAAGTCTTGATGTTAGGAGGAACACTCCCAATAATTAAGTGAATAACATGATGATGATCGTGAGTGGGTGGAATACCTCTTGGAATATCTTCAAATACTTTATAATGCTTATCAATTATCCCTTCGATATCTAGGGGAATAGATGGATTAGATGTTTGAACATCTAGTGAGCATAGTTGTATAATTACACCCTAATGCCCATTTTCAATATTGTTGTCATGCCATTAGAGATTAACACCTTATTGGGTTTCCCTATGATACCCCTTAACTCAAATTCCTTTCCTTCCAATGAAAATTTCATGAAAATTTCTTGAAAATTAAAATCAATTGTTCCCAATGAGTGTAACCATTGGACCCCTAGTACAACTGTTATGAGGAAAATCACTCAATGGCATGGGTTAAACCACAAAAGACAGAATGAGTGCATAAATCAACTCTAATCTCAAGTATGATATATATAAACAAACATGCTAACAAGACAAGATAAAGAGCCTACCTCGTCCGGATGTTTGATGAAGACCATCGTTGAGCACTCGACTCAAAGCTATATACCTGCATCCTGTCCTCAACAACCAATATACGCAATCATACGGTGATCATATATAATTTTAACACATACTATAACAAAATACATCAACATTCATAACAAATATGCCCATGGAATAACAATTCAAATATTTGCAAGACATTAATTGGACAAGAAAAGAGTATTTCTATTAAAATATGATCAACAGAAGTGTATGAGTGACAAACTTCCGCGTCGACACGTCTTGGAACTGAGAAACTAAGTCCATTCCAACTGGGCCTCCACCACTTCAATCCTCCACCAAAGGCAATCTCATATAAGAGAGAAAATGAGGTTCTCGATCAAAGAGGGAAGAGCTTGGGGGATGAACAATGTGTTCAAACTTAAAAGGACAAAGGGATGCAGACTCCATATGAAGTGAATAATTTCTCTAAAGTAACTTTGCTCTCAAAAGTTGAATTCTTCTCATCTTCCACATCTTGGATATGACCCATTTATAGCCTTCAAATGGAACTAAAGGGACGAGTCAAAATGTTTCCAGTATATGGAAGGTCAAGGATCATGGATCTCGTGGCGTGACATGGAAACCCGACACCATTTTTAAATTTTGGGCACAAAACCCAATGTACACGGGCTGTAATGGTGCAACCTACATATACGCATGATGTATAGTTGTTAGGGCACATATATGTGGAAAAATATGTTTTTTAGCTCTGGGAATTGCAAAAAGGGACTTCAAGTTTGCATAGGGAAATGGAAAAGGCATTATGATCAAGTTGCATGGGGTTAGGTGAATATTTCTATAACAGATGCCCCTTAACATGTGAGATCAGAGGAGTAACTGCGATGGACCGAATACATTATAATCCCCAGATGTGGAGTAATGGAGACCCAACTGGATGAACTAGTTGCTCATAAGAATATTAAAATCCATAATGTTAAGAACCAAAGAATTAATACAAAAGCACCACAACAGATATACAAGAACAATATGCAAAATATCCTTTATTACTATCAAACCCTTGAGGTAGGGCAACACCATAGAATGGATCCTATTATAGAAGGGATCCTCTCTTGTTCACTTGCCTCTTTGAGGGGGCATCCTCCTATTGAGCTACCTCTCCAAATACAATGCTTCTCTTCATGTCCCATTACATTGCTTGAACCCCTTTATATAGTTCTACCATCACCTAAGAACATTCTAGAGGAGGAATCTTCTAGAAGAAGAACCTTCTAAGAAGTCCTCTTACATTTATTATATCTAACTACCCATTTATTATGTCTAACTACCATAGTGAACCTTATTTAATAATATAGTGGACTTAGTCCACCTTATATTGAATAGTCTCCACTATTATAACTATGGGCCCTCCGGGCCCTCCCACTACCTCTCTAGCTACCTAACATTCCATCCCCTTTATGAAAGCGTTGTCCTCAACGCTTGATGTACAACCATATACCAGGGTCCCATGGATAAGTGTGGACCATAGTGCTGAAGTAGAATAGAGAACCGGGGTCCCATGGAGAAATGAAAACCATCATGCTGAAGTAGTCCAACATTGATTGTGAATTGGGGTCCCATGCCCAAGTGTTCATGTGAACTCCACACGAAATATATCTGAACTCAAGAACCAACTGAAAATGATACTCCAAAGATTTACATTGATCATGGGGTTCCAAATATGTAGATCCCTACATATCCCCAAAATCATTTGAATAACATACTAGTACTGAAGAATACTGAAAAATAGTGTGCATAGAAGACGCTGGACTTCTCTCCATAATGTGCTCTATATGAGGTGAAAGAGAATCATCAAATAAAAGATGGAAGTGGTTGTTATCCCAGAAATGACAACTATCCATATACCAATCATCACAATCGTCCTCCAAAGCATACCAAGAATACACTTATTGATGATATTCATTCATGATGTTTTCCATAAGAAATCTCTCATGCATGTTATCCAATGAATCTTGAATACTATGAAAACTATCATTGAGACCATCTACAAGGTCATGGAATCTGTCATGTAATGTGCCACACCATTGGGATTTGAATTATTCAATAATATGTAGAATTTATTTAAGGGTTTGAGAAGAAATAGCCATCTGATCACTCTATGAAATCTGCAGTCCCGTCGCCGTCACAAAAAAACCCAAAAAATAGAACAATAAATTACTGCAAAAAATCGCAGCGTTTTCGTGAAAAACCCTGAAAAACTGTTGAATTTAAAATGCTCATAACTTCACTTCCTGGACTTCGTTTCGGCTGATTTGGTTTTTGAAATTGGGTGAAATTGTGAGAGGAACTTAGATCTGTAATTGGTTTGGGAAAATTTGGCCTCCAGATGCTACAAAAAAAAAAAACAAATCGCGTCGTCGTCCGCGGAAAAAACCCTGAAAAATTGCAGATTTTAAAACTTCAATATCTTGACTTCTCGGAATCCATTTCGGACGATTTTTATTTTCAACTTGGGTGTTTTTCTGAGAGTAACTCAGATATACAAACTTTTTCTACAAATTTTTTATATAAATATACCGAAAATTTCTGGAATGTCGCGGCCCTCTTTTCTCTTCTCCGAAAAAAAATCTGCAAAAATAAAAAATATTTGCCCAGAATGTCTACCAAGGAAAGTGCTCTGATACCAATTGTTAAGAACCAAAGACTGAATAAAAAATAACCACAACATATATACAAGAACAATATGCAAAATATCATTTATTACTATCAAACCCTTGAGGTAGGGCAACACCATAGAATGAATCCTATTATGGAAGGAATCCTCTCATGTTCACTTGCCTCTTCAAGGACACATCCTCCTATTGATCTACCGCTCCAAATACAATACTTCTCTTCATGTCCCATTACATTTCTTGAACTCCTTTATATAGTTCTACCATCACCTAAGAACATTCTAGAGGAGGAATCTTCTAGAAGTAGAACCTTCTAAGAAGTCCTCTTACATTTATTATATGTAACTACCCACTTATTATGTCTAACTACCATAGTGAGACTTATTTAATAATATAGTGGACTTAGTACACCTTACATTTAATGGCCTCCACTATTATAACTATGGGCCCTCTGGGCCCTCCCACTACCTCTCTAGCTACCTAACACATAATGACTTTGTTGACATGGCTGCTAATTTTCATTACACTGCAGATCCATGTGGAAATATACCAAATAGTTGTTCATGGCCATGAATAGGAAATAAAAAGGTAGATACATGCCATAGGTTGTCATAGTCATGAACAAGACCTAGTGAAAACCAATCTCAAAAATCAATCTGAAGATATATGTATACAGTGGAGTACAATCTGATCTCCCATGATCACTAAAGTCATATAGGTAATGGTCCAATGAATGATAGCAACAACTTAGGAAAGATGCAACTATGAAATGAAGTATTCAAGTCTTCTACATGATTTGCCAAAGGTGCAAGTCTACATCATGTGAATAAAGGAATTGAGGTCAAACACAATGAGACTTCATTTGATTACCAGTCATTAAGGTATACCATTAACAAACGTGAGACAACCTATCAATAATGAAAGTAGGTATCAAGGAACCGAGTAAATTCTTACAAGTGTGAACAAAGGAATTGAGGTTGAACACTTGAAGTATCCATCGATCAAGAGACATTTATGTATTCCCAACTATCGATGGTGAGAGAACCTACCATTGATGACTACAAGCCTCTAGGTACTCATAGGACTCTAGGCCTCGTTTCTAGAATAGATCAGCTGAAATCAATGGAACGAGACCCACTGAAAGGAGAGAATTACGGTATCTCTCATCATTCAACACGAAGTACAAAACACTATATTTATGATTTGGATGAACTTAGATGAAGAACATGTTAACAAACCAATGAACCTGTGCATATTTTGCATGTACTAGATGCAAGCAGTGCACAAAAAAGACCCTATGAATAGTATCCAATAAGGAAAACTACCAAAAACAGTGAGGAAACCGTCAATAAGGATAATGGAATCCAAGACACTGTACGAATCCCAATGCATGAATATATTTCTTATTTTCAAAAACAAGGGAAACCCCCCAGTCAACGACCAATGAGGAGATGTCAATTGTTGGGTTCAAGGTTACCTACCCATAATGAAAGTAGGACCAAGGTGCACGGTAGGACTACAAATTCATGTAAATCTTAGACACATTGAGGGTATGGCCGACAAGAATATTCAAGATTTCTGATAAATGGACGACACAAGATTATAGACATCCTTTGAAAAAGAGCATGATACATATGGAGGACTTTGGAAACATAGACTCAATGATGAAACTTTGTGATGTAGGAGGCACCAATTAAACTCTCCATAGGGTCTGGAGGAGTAACCAGTCGAAGGAGTAAACTCTAAGTAACGATCTCATATTCCTAAGGTCATGCTATACCCAAACTTCATATTACAAGTGGAATCAAAATTTTGTGCTATGTTCAAAGGTGACACAATTGTTGCCAACACGAGATAATATTCTTTTCCCTCCCATCTTCTTTTTTTTCATAGACAAATGAATGTTATGATATAGAAGAGGAAACAAGTGTCATGAGTAAGAAACTAGTTCCAACAGTGGAACGTACCTATGCTCAATGCAAGGAGGTGCCTGCAGGACATGGACACTCGAGGGAATGTTTCCTCCTAGGGTACAGGGTGTCAAGATACCAAGGATATAAACAAGGCTTTGCTTGGCTGATGATGGGAAATGATAAGATAATAGGATTATAATGTGAAAGCGAGAACCAACAATAGACTCAATACTACAAGAAAGGTAATGAGATGCAATTACAACTTAACTCCAAAGAATGTCATTTTTCATAAATTTAGTCCCCTAGGCCCGAAAAAGTATAAAACAATAACTGAGAGAACTCTTCTAGCCACTAGTGACTAGAATATTCCTTTTGCAAAATTAGTCTACTTGTTTCGAAAAAGGGTTATACTTACACCAAATAGACATCCTTTCAAATCCAATTGATGAGTGTGAAAGAGACAATTTCACTCGACAATATTTTTCACTTCTTGAGAGAGTCAGAAAAGAGCTTAAACAAGACTCAAAGGATTTTTTTCTAAGCAATATATAATGGGGGAGGCCAAGGCTCCTATGTAGGACTTTTGTCGAAAGTTAGCAACTCACAAATAGCTGACACAATCTTGGGAAAACCTAAATCTTTCCAAGTCAAGGAGGATAAAATACTTGCAGAGGTTAGCTTATCTACAATATATCAAAGAATTCCCCTTATCTGGAAGGGTGTAGAATAAGGAATTCGAGGTTCTACAAGATCATTCCAATCAAAGGAAACCACCTTAGGAATTGGAGGGAGCGTACTCGGAGAGAGTAGAATGCTCCCTTTTTCAGAAGGTACAGGACTAGAAATGCTAAGGACATGGTCAAAGGATGCATCACCCTCCAAAATAAGAGTGGGATTGACTGAAGATTGCATTGACAATGTTACTTCCTTAGACTTGTCACTCTCTAAGAGAAGAGTGGGATCGAATAAAGATTGTATTGACACGACCACTTCTTAAATCGTTGGTTGAATAGGATGTGAGACAACAAGGTCAGAAGATGCATGACCCCCCAAAACAAGAGTGGTGTCGGTCAAAGATTGCACCAACACAACCACTGATTGAACAAGATGCAAGACAACATGGTTAAGAAATGCATCACCCACAAAAGGAAGAGTAGTGTTAGCCGAAGATTGATTTGGCATGACCACTGTATCAACCAAAGAAGGATTAGAATGTTGGGAAACCAAATACAACTCAGAACTCGAAGGGCCCCTAGGAAAGGACCACACTTCTTGTACCACAACAGTAACAGGGAACAAATGAGTAAGATGATCTCCTTTGAAAATCCTACAAAGTAACTTGGGATTATGTCTTACATGTATAAGCTTTTGAATCGTATGATTTCCACCAAAATCACTTTTAGTGGTTGGTGACATGCTCCCAACATGACTTGCAGAGGCTAGTAGCAAATATCCAACATGACTAGCGGAGGTTGATGATGAATCCCCAACATGACTAGCAGTGGTTGGTGATGTATGTGCAGTGTGACTAGAAATGACCATATTTGTGCCCCCAACATGACTTGTAGCGGATGGTTGTTGGTCTTCAACATGACTTGTAGAGGTTGTCGACCAATCTCCAACATGACTAGCAGATATTGGTGATATAATGCCAATATGACTTGTAGTGATTGGACCAGCGACGGTTGGTTGTGGGGAGACCAAGGTTCTGGGAAAGACCATTTTTGAGAAATTTTGGGCTAGGAAGGGTTCTAGTATACACCATGGTCCTGTCCAACATGATAATATCCTCCTCCAAACTGATTCATAAAGGGTTGTAAGGGAATCATCATCAAGGAAGCCGCTTGCGAAGAGAAAGTGACATGACAAGGGTTACTCAAGTGAAGATACATGTTTCCCCCTGACGAAGGAACTTTGTGAAGGGGGTTTCCCGTACTATAAAATTGACTCCCCCTAGATGAAACAATAGAGGATAGATGGAGGCCCTCCATGGGAAAAGAGTTCATAGGAACGGGCATAGCGAAAGAAGGATAGATGGATGCAATGTAATAAGTATAATGAATTACCATTTGAGCACTTGCTCCTGGGAAAATGAAGCTAGGATTGGATCCATAGGAAGGAAGATTCCAACCTCCTACCTTAAGAGTTGGTTGAGGGATATGACTCCCACCAAACTAAAAGGAAAAATAAGGAGGCATCATGCCCCTAGACCTAAAACTAGGATTCACATAAGACAATGAGATAGAGGATGGAAAGTGTGAAGACATGTATGACATACCATGATAAAAATGATTAGAGGCCCAAGGTATTAGTTGTGTATCATGATTCAACGTACCACTCAAAAATAAAAAAGGATTTGTCCCCATGGAATGAGAAAAGACCATGGGTTGGGTAGGGCTAACTGAGGGAGTCATAGGGGCTCCACTAACCATAACAATAGAAAATCATGACACAATACAAAATCCTAAGGCCAACTAATAATCAGAGATCACACCAAAGTAACGCAAAAAGGTCAATGCATACAAACATGATACAGTGGCTGAAAAGGGGCCTCCCTCACTAGTGTAGGTATGCCTCTCCAAAGAGGGCCCTAAGACTCCCTCCAAAAGATTGGAGGTATCAGAATCAGTTATAAGGATCCTCATGGGATTAACAATGTATTCGGTCAAATCTCTCGAGAGAGGTAATCTTCCATAAAGGTTGTGTGTTGTTCGACCCGTATCTGACCTAGGGTACTTGAAGAGTAACCCCTGCAAATAACCTATGTGGATATCTATGTCAAGCAACTAAAGCCACCACAATATAACCAATGCACATATGAACATTCATAAGTCAGGTCCACTATATGGGAAGGGTAACAAAGCCATAAATATTGAAAGCATTGCCTCTCACAGAGGTAAAGGTACTAGCAAGACCCCCATATACGAATAGAGCCCCAAAAATATCTTTGATGCTAAGAAGGTATTATAGGGATATCTTTGCAACCAACTTCGTGTGACCTCATGCTTAACTCTAGTGTGAGTGGAGCCTCATGACGTCACCAATTATACAATGGATTTCACCACTCCCTTATT
Organism: Picea engelmannii; assembly: GCA_009831015.1. NCBI lineage: Eukaryota > Viridiplantae > Streptophyta > Pinopsida > Pinales > Pinaceae > Picea > Picea engelmannii. Next base: position 820,493 of record ML789552.1, read on the forward strand.
CTGACACATATGTTGAGTTTAATAGCCTTGGAGAAGTTTACTCACAAAATCCTATTCCAAGGCTTTATATCTTAAGCTAGTTTGTGTACCCTGAAGAATAAAATCATTTCTAATCAATTTTAAATTTATCAGTGTTACTTTTAGTGGTTTTGTTTACTCAAAAGATGTGGTCGTGAAACTGATGATGTTATGACTCAACAAGTAAAATAAATTCATATGAATATTATGAAAAATGCTAACTTTAATTCTCAACAAATGATACACTTTTTTAAATGAAACATTCAATTCAACTCTACAATTTTAAATATGCAATATTTCCATACATGTATCAAGATCAATAATAAGAACCCAAAATATCAAATGACATAATGCAAAATGTATATTTTTTTGTATTTTCAATATAAAGAAATGAAAATGAAAGGACTAAACCACAACTTAATATATAAACCCTATTGTAATAAGAAATATACAAACCGATAAAGATATCAAGAAGGAAACACCCAACCCAAGATGCAAGGACAACCAATGAAAAAGATGATGAGAAAGAAAAACTACCCGAAAATTCAACCAAAGAAAGGTTTCCTATCACTCTGTAGGAAATCAACAGTTATGACAGAGACCCAAGAAGACTCAGAAACCATTAAAACTTACCCAAGAAACACCAAACTCAGCGATCAAGAAAAAAATGATGATGTACGTGTCTGTGTAAGAAAAAACTGTGTATGTATGCACCCTATAGAGTGACAACTCACGTATGTGCATGTCTGTTAAGGGGAAAAAACATGTATATGTATTAAAACACTACCAAGTTAAGGATAATGCCAAGAAACTCAGATTCAAAATGAAAATAGGTTTTCAAGCATTCACACGACAAGGAAACTCAAGGTAACTGAGAGCAATCTAGGGAAAAAGACACTCCAACCCCCTAAATAGAAGATTCAATCCCCAATATGGTCGTCAATTCTGTTACGAGGAAAATCACTCTATGGCATGGGGTAAACCACAATAGACTGGATGAATGCAAAAATCAACTCTAATATCAAGTATTCTATATAAGAAAATATGCTAATAAGACAAAATAAAGAGCCTACCTCATCTAGATGTTTAATGAAGACCACTGTTGAGCACTCGCCTCAAAGCTATATACCTACAATGTGTCCTCAACAAGCAAGATACTCAAACATATGGTGATAATATATAAAGCACCACATATAATAGCATAATCCATCAACATTAAAAACAAATATTCCCATGGAATAACAATTCAAATATTTGCAAGACATTAATTGGACGAGAAAAGAGTATTTATATTAAAATATGATCAACATAAGTGTATGAGTGACAAACTTCCATGTTGACACATCTCAGAACCAAGAAACTAAGTCCCTTCCAACTGGGCCTCCACCACTTCAATCCTCCACTAAAGGAAAGCTCATATAAGAGACACAATGAGGTTCTCCATCAAAGAGGGAAGAGCTTGGGGGCTGAACAATGTGTTCAGACTTAAAAGGACAAAGGGATGCAGACTCAATATGAAGTGAATAATTTCTCCATAGTAACTTTTCTCTCAAAAGTTGAATTCTTCCCCTCTTCCACAACTTGGATATGGCCCATTTATAACCTTCAAATGGATCTGAAGGGCCTATTCAGAATGTTTCCAATATATGGAAGGTCAAGGATCATGGATCTCGTGATGTGACATGGAAACCTAACACCATTTTTTTAATTTTGGGCACAAAAATCGATGTACACGGCTTGTAATGGTGCAACTTGCGTATATGGATGTTGTATAGTTGTTAGGGAATGTATATGTGGAAAAATATGTTTTTTATCTCTGGGAATTTCTAAAAGGGACTTCAAGTCTGCATAGGGAAATGGAAAAGGCCTTCTGAGCAAGTTGCATGGGGTGAGAAAAATATTTCTATAACAACAACATCAACACCATCCATGGGTATATAAATCATTGGCCTATCCATTACATATTCCTCCATAGTAATATTGATCTTATGGAATTTTCCTGAGTAATTGATAGTTCCTTCATGTTCAATCATTACTTGAAACTATGGTGCTGGAAATATAAAGAAATTGAGATATTTGGAAAACTTACAGTGATTGAAATTATGAGTACTACCAGAATCAATTAACATTATTAAATTTTTCTTTTGGATATATCCTTCAATCTTGAGGGTTTTAGGAGTGCTAATTTCATCCATCCATGACATGATATGGTGGGAGCCCTCTCTTCAAAAGAAATCTCTTCTACATTTTCATCTTAAGATTGTTCTTGTTATTTTTCTTGCTCTTCTTCCTCTTCACAATCTATGTAGAATAATTTCTTCTCACCACACTTATGTCCCTTACTATACTTGTTTTCACAATTAAATCATAAACCTTTTGGTTTTATTTCCTCCAATTGTTGAGGTGTCTTAGAAGAAGTAACATTATTCTCTCGATATATGTTAGGGGTGGTCCTTCTAGTAGCCATAGCCAGATTTTTACTTTCAACATTTCTCACCACCCTGAACGCATTCTCCAATGATTTGGGTTCCCAAAGGAGAAACTCATGTTGAATTCTATCCTTAAAGTTCCTATGAAGACATCAATCAGGTGCTCATCTAGAATATATGTTACCTTTATATTCAATCTTTGGAATTTATCAATGTCCTATGCAACTAAACCCTTTTTATTGAGATTTATTAATTGGTTGAAGAACATATTTCTCCTTGTATCCTCATAGTGTGCTATCATTTCTTCCGTGAAAATTGCCCAAGTGAAAAAATATTTTCAAGAACAAATCCATCGATACCACAAAAAATGATTAGGTTATAAATATAAGGATGGAATTCATACCTTTGTGTCTGTGGCACATCATGTAAATCAAAGAACTGCTCCATCTGGAGTATCCATGTGATTGTATCCTTTCCATCAAACTTCCTCATATCGATCTTAGGAAAGTGGTTAGTCTTCAACCCAAAGTTGGCATTTCTTCAGTCTTTATTCATCTTCCTTGTGTCCTCATCATGAATTTCATGGGATACATTATCACTTTTAGTTGTACCTAAAAAACCCTAAAATTCTCCCAAATTTATGTGATACTCCTTTTATCCCACTTTATTCCACTTTTTTAATCTACCCAATTGGATCTTCTAGTCAAAAGATATGAAAATTTCCAAAAAAACAAAATGAACCTTTTAAGACCTTGATTTGGAGACTGTTTTGCTAGCCAACCTTTATTCTTCTATAGCTCTACAATTTATCCCCTTCTAAGTATAAACTTTCATCTTGAGTTATCCTGATGTGTCTTCTTTCCAACCCTACAGGTTAGACAAATATTGGATTCTCCAAGAGAATTTTATGATAACTTTCCCAATATGTTCTAATGGTTTCCCTTTCAGGAGAGAAAACTTGTGCGACCTGCTGCGTGTCATTGTATTCACTTCATAAATTGATATGTGTACCAACAAAACTTCGATACATACCCTAACCAATTGAATATATCTCACCCAATTTGGAGGTTTGTAGCTTTAGATATAACAATTTTTCGAAGAACACTTGTTTTAGACTGAAATATGTACTAGCCAAAAGCCCTAATTTCCTCAGAGAATAAATTTCATGGTACATCGAGCCAAGGGATGGAATTTCTACAAATGATACTTCACTGTTCCTCTTTGGTACTTTAAAAAATTTAGAACCTGAAACCAAGTGTTTAAGGATAAATCCGTAAGTGCGGACACAAACCGATCTCCCTAGATCCACCTGGATCTAGAACAAAACATGACAGAATATACCGCTTTCCCTAGATCTAAAGTATTGAATGGACAAGAGAAAAGGATGATGTACTTACCT